>NW_021025230.1:655330-714136 GCF_004153795.1 Camellia sinensis | reverse complement strand
AAAGGGTAGCAAAAAAAAAAAAAGAACTTTGAACAAAGGGTAAATTTTAATATAAGCTTGAAGAAAGGACAATGATAATAAGGAAAATAATAAATTTATATCAGTTGTTTCTTAATACTAATTTGAATTATTTGACAAATTTTGAGTTATACAATTAGGATATTAGCCACTTGAAGTCATTTTGTTAATTGATACAAATAAAAATTTGATCTTTATGAATAATCTAGAAAATAATTAAATCCATAGGATTGATACTATTATATAATAAACAAATATTTTGGGTTCGTCATTCCATATACAATATAAATTATTTCATAAAATATGGGGTTGCCTAGATAATTTTGAAATTTTAGGGTCAGCTAACTCCTACCGCTAACTTTGTCCTTGGGTTAAGTGGAACTTTGTAATCTAAAACCCAAAATGCTGAAAATCTTTCTTTCTTTCTTATTATATATATATATATATATTATATAAGAAAATTTTAATTAGAAACTCTCTTTCAAGAGTCTCCTCTTGTGAGGAATCCTATTAAGAGCTTGAAATTATTGTGAAAGTCTCTACCTATTTATAAGAAAAAAATTATTCTAAAAAAACCCAAAGAAATCCATGTGGGAATCAATCAAATTTATTGGAGGGAGAATTGAAATTTTGATATCCCTCCAAAATTTTTGCTCTTCTTTTAATTAAATTATTTGAATTAAAATCATATGGAGAGAATATTGTATATCTGGTTTCCTTCTAAAATTAAAATTAATAATATTTTAAAATATATTTTTATATTTTTTAGTAAAAAGATAAAAAAAAATTAGAAGAAATATTTAAGATAATTTAACATTTTTAATTTTTTTAATTTTATTACTTAAATTTTTATGTAAATATAATTTTCAATATATTTATAACGTCAGGGTTCAATTTCGGTTCAACCCGATAATCAAACTGGTGATCCGTCCACCTGATCCTTTTTTAACTTAACTAACCAGCCAGGTTTTTAAAAACATTGGTCTCAAATTCCATACTTACTAGCTGCAATAAATTCTTTTCGGATACTCAATTATCAAAAAGTAAAAGTCATAGTTAGGGATTTTAATGCAATTTACACCTTTGTTTTATTAACATTGTGTGGAGACGGCCCCACCATTTACAGGAAAATCTTTTTGATATTTACATAATATAAATAACATTTTACATTGTAATTTTTTATTTTATTTTATATTCTCTTTGGATGAAATCATAGCAATTGTAAATATAGTTTTCTCTATATTTTAAATAAGAAATTTATAATTTTTTTAGTATAACATATTAAAAAATCATGGCAAATAAAAATTAAAAATTTCATTTTATTATATTAAACAGTTAACTAAGAAATTTAGCTTGAATTTCCACTAGCTTTTTTACCAATTGCAACAAAGCATCAAACTTTAAATTTTTTTTATTTTAATACTTTCAATATGACTTTTCAAATGTGTTTGTGATGGAGATTTGTCGTAGTCTCATTTCTTTGAGATGTAATTTTTTTTTGTACACAAGTTATAAGTAACTTCTTTAAGAGGGTAACTCCTTTTCAAATGTGTTAGGTGTTTTGGGGGTGAAAAAATACAATCCCGGTTGGTAGCTCAGAAATCCGTGGGTCGAATGGGTCAAAAAAGCAAAACGACGTCGTTTTGCCTCTTTTTTATTTATTTATTTATTTTTTGGTCTTCGTCTTCCTATCAGAAGTAGAAAATCAGAGGAAGAGGGGAAGAAAGGAGAAGAAGAAGAAGGGAGGGGGGAGAAGAAGAAGAAGGGTGGAGAAGAAGATCGGGAGGAGGAGGAAGGAGGGAGGGGAGGGGGCCATAAAAATCGGTTGGAGGAGGAGGCGGGGCTGCGGCGAGGCTGAAGGACTGGACGAGCTCCCCGCGGCGGAGGCACAGGCGGCGAGGCGGCGACGTCGGCAGAAGCGACGAACGGCGAGGTGACGGCGTCGGCAGAGGCGACGACGTCCTCCTCTCTCCCTCTCTTCTCTGCTCTCCCTCTCTTCTCTCCCTTTTCAAATTTCGGGCCATTCGACCCTTAAATTTTCGAGCTACCACTCATTTTTCGAAAAAATATTTGGATGAAAAAATATAAAATTTATAACTTTATTTCTAAATTAAATATTATAATAAAAAATTACATAATATTTATAATAAAAATGCATAACATATAAAAAAGGATCTAGATTGTCTCCAGTACTGGACGGTGTTGTTTGGACCCATGAGGCCTATCATGGATCCAATTTCAATGATCCAAACCGTTCAATATATAGGGCTAATCGAGTATTTCATCGCTACAAAAAAATCAAGTTGATTAAGGCATTGTTTGTCATAACTTAAAAAAATCAAAAAGTTAAAAAGTTACTATCTTATTTAAGTCACATCATTTTATTTAAGTCACATCACCTCTCTACCATATCACTTTAAACCCAACTCATATTTAATAAAAAGTTAAAAAGTGTACTTATTTAAATCATTCAAAACCACCCCTAAATAACGATAGCTACTTGATCAAAATATATTTTTATTAACAATTTATTTTTAAAATCATATTTACCATTGACAAAAATATAATCTAATCAAGTGGCTGTCGATATCTGATCAACTTATTTTTTTTTGCAATGATGAAATACTCGATGAATCCTATACATTAAACGGTTCGAATTATCAAAATTAGACTCGTGATGAACTTCACAAATCCATCAACACGCTCTAATCCGATTTTAAACTGAAAACAAGCTTGATCCTAGGAAAAAAAAATACATAACAATATGTATACCAAAGGAATGTCCCTTTGGGAGATAGAGGGGGAGATAGAGAACACCCTAGCGGAGCCTTGATTATTGATGTTGTATATTTGCAATTTTTTTTTAATTGTTTCATAATTTTTTTAAAAACATTATATATTAAAAAATATAAGGTGTCCTGCAATTGGGGGTTTAAGCTATGTTCCACTCTTATGCTTGGGCCGGCTTTATCATTGGAATTCATTATAAAGTAGGATGAAGTAATAATAAATTTCAAAATATGATATTGTGAATTATTTAATTCTCTTCTTTTTTTTTCTTTTTTTTTTATGCACATAAAAGTCTTATTAAAGTGAAAATTATACAAAAGGATAGTTACTTACATGTTTGGATTTAATTTTTTAAAGATAAAAGTGAGTTTCTCCAAATATAAAATTACATATTTGGCCAACCTGCACTATAGATGTTTTAAATTTTTTCTCCCCATGGAACAAATCACACATTATGAATAAAAATGTACCATTCTAATAAAACACTCTAATAACGTAACACTCTAATGTAATGTAACACACTAAAAAAATTTCTTGGTGTACTTTTTCCAAACGTAAAAAAATTTAGTATACTTTTTGCAAACGTAACAACGAAACACTCCAAAAAAATTCCGTAGTATACTTTTTTCGCCTTAGTGTATTTTTTTCCAATCATAACACTCCAATGTAGCACATAAAAAAAAGGGATATTTACCCCTTCTCACAAACAAGTACTCAAATTAGTCTCAAAATTTTTCTATTGATCTGTTAAGTTCTATTAGTAAAGAGTTTCTTTCTGTGTGGTCTTATTTTTAATTTTGGTATTGTTTTGGTAGACAATTATACCTTTTTATTAATGTGCCAGGTATGATGTGATACTCCAATGTAGCAGGTATTAATGTGATACTCCAAAAAAATTAAAAAACTCCTTAGTGTACTTTTTCAAGCGTGACATGTGACATTCCAACGTGGCGGATATGATGTGATACTCTAAAAAAATTAAAAACTCTTTAGTTTACTTTTCTCAAATGTGACACTTTAACGTGATGGATATGATGTGATACTAAAATATGACAGGTATTAATGTGACAATCCAACGATGTGACACTCCCAAAAAAATTAAAAGCTTCTTAATCTACTTTTCCTAAATATGACAACGTGGCAGATATGGTGTGACACTGCAAAACTTTTACTTCAAAAAAAATAAAAACTCTTTAATGTATTTTTTTCAAATGCAACAACGTGGTGAGTATGATGTGACACTTCAAAAAATAAATTCTTAGTGTATTTTTTTTTAAACGTGATAACGTGATGGATATGATGTGACACTCTAAAAAAATTAAAAACTCCTCAGTGTACTTTTTCTAAACGTGACATGTGATACTCCAACGTGGCGAGTATGATGTGACACTCTAAAAAAATTTAGTATATTTTTTTCAAATGTGATACCCTAACGTGAAAGGCATGATGTGATACTAAAAAATTATTTAGTGTACTTTTTTCAAATGTAACACTCCAATATAGTGAGCAAATGAGTCATTATACATCCAAAAGGATTAAATAGATCATAAGAATAAATATGGGATTATATGGATTACAAGTTCAAAATATAAGACTTATTGGTCAATCTCCCTATTTTGAATCTAAACCATCTACTTATTTTCGTTAAATCAACTAACATAAAATAGTATTTTAGTCATTAAATTCAATGAAAATGGTATTTTAGTCATTTTATGTACACCAACATCGAGTTTAATAACTGAAATATTTTTTTCGAATTCATTTTGTTACAGGGGTCAAATTTTAATTTTTTATTATTGTAATATCTTCTTTTATTTTTTAATGAAAAAATAAAATGTTATTATATTATTTTCCTTAACCTACAAGGTTGTCGTCGTTGGTAAAACTTACATATACAAAAAGGTATGAGTTCAAATCTAAAACGGCAGACCTATGGATAAAAAGTTACATTCTCTACTCTTCCATAAACCCTCTCTAAAAGTTTAGACTTATAATTATCTAAAAAAATGTGGGATGCACCAGGGAAATTAGTTCGAGTAGAGTTCTGTATACTCTTGTGAACTAAAATATATATATAAGTTTTTTTAAACAATTATGTACAAATCCATGATAGGAGTTCCTTAATTGCTTAATTTGATATTATTCTTCTTCTTAAATTTGTGATTTTAAATGAATAATTTAGTCATGTATAGCAAGTTAATAATAGTAGCATTACAGTAAGAGGTGAATTTCAAAATTAATAAGATGAGCCCTTGACGAAAACGCTTCTTCCAAAAGAAATTAGTGGAAAAGGGATTTAGATAGTGACTTTTTGCCATATTTTTGGGGGAAATAGAAAGCTCCATTATTTCCTCTAATTGGACAAAGTTGCTTACTAACATGAACTCTCGATGCCCCTAGTGGTGACCTAGGAAGCATCAAGTCAAGTAAGTCCTTTTGTACCTATTATCTAATCGGTTAGAGTGATACTTTCAGTCTGATCAATGCCATTTTGAAGGTAATATGCTTCTTCCCTTCTATTTGTACAGCTAGAAAATAGGTTTTAATTTTTTTTATTTTTTATTTAAATAAAATTTCTTTATACATGCTCAATTGGATTTGAACTTTATTGTCAATTTCATATTAATTCTCATACTTTACAGTAGGGTTTTTATATATTTAATTACATTTGAATTCTCATGTCTATTTTACAATAATTCTCAAACTCTATAATAGGATTTGTTTATATTCGATCAGATTTGAATTTTGTTGTCGACTTCACAATAGTTCTCATATTACCATTACATCAAATGCACGATCATCCATTTACAATAATTCTCATATTGTTGCATTATGTTATCTTTGAAAATATTTGCTCAAGTAATTTGCATGTCTTGTTCGTACAAACAACAATGCTACAACTTCACATCTAAAAAAACACGCACACACTCTCATGTAAGTGAATATATGAGCCTCACATATACGTGGATTCAAAGTTTTCTCTTTTGAACGATTATCTGTTTAAGTGTAAAAATAGATGTGCTAATATCTTTACTGTCGTAAAAATACATGATCAACGGAAAATATATATATATATATATATAAATTGTACGAAATGTTCTACAAGAGGTGCGGTTCTATCACTTTAAAAAAAATAACATATCAAATATCATTTTAAATTTAAGTACAAAAATATTATCATCTCATAAATTTGATGAAAAATTCGGCATGAAAATTTTAGAAAAATATGAATATCTCTTCATGGAAGTCAATTGCGTGGCTTATGCAACCAAACTTGGCATTTCACTTAGAAGACATTAACTAGAAACATCTAATCACTTTCCTTATCACAAATTATAGACCTCATATCCATCCATCCATCTCTAATAATGCCATATCAATGGACGAGATATGTTTAAATCAGGCTTGACTACAAGTGTACAATGACGTTCCAGGTACCACCTAAAAATCCCAATGGGTTGGTAAAGCTTTGCAATCAATGAAGTTGTCAATATATCAATATACACTCTTATTTATTTATTTATTTATTTTTAATTTTAATTACATTGGCATTTACTGAATTTTGAATAAAAATTAATAAATTTTATAATGTTGATATAATTATACTGATCTCATTTTCTGTAAAGTTAAAGAGACTACAAACTAATATAAGAGGTGTGTGACATAAAGATAAATAATATAAAATATACATTTCGGTATTAAAAAAGTAACATGATTTTTCTATTAATATAACTAACAAATTACTAATGAAAATTATCTAAGCATAATATGAATTAAATTTTTTAGGAAATATAATGTATTTATATCAAACTTGTAGGATTTATTATTATTTTTTCTTCTGAATTTGAGAAGAGTTTTGTGTAATTTATCTTAATTTTAATTGTGTCAAATTCATCTCAACATACTGAAAGTTGTGCAAAGTCCTACTCTATACATCATCAAAATCATGGGTATTTTGGGCATAAAAAATAGGTTTGGCTTATATCAAGTTGGAATGACTCTAAATGCACTCCAAAAAGAAAAATGTCTCGTAACTCAAATTTTGTGGCTCAAAAGTGGCTCAAATGGCCAAAACGACGTCGTTTTGGCCATTTTTATGTTGTTCTATACTCAAAACGACGTCGTTTTGGCCATTTGAGCCACTTTTGAACCACAAAATTTGAGCTACGTAGCATTGTCGCTCCAAAAATTAAGTTGAGTACCTCATTACTTCCAACACCCCAACCTTAATTTTGAAATTTGATTTTTTTTTTTTTAATACCCCCAAAACAGTAGATTAAGCCCACTTTGACCCTCTTCTTCATCTGCGCCGGGATCTCCACCATTGCCGGACCATCGTGACCAACCATCCGTAGCCACAACCACCACCACCTTGACACCACCACCCAACGCAACCTAGATCTCGTAACCATCAGCTGTGCCACCTAAGCGTTATTTGAAATGTGAGTTGTTTTTTTGACTTTTTAATTATTTTAGCTTGAGATTAAAAAAAATTTTTTTAATTTTTATTGGTGAGTACTTTGAAGAAAAAAAAATCAATTCATGGCTCTCATCTCCTTTTCTCTCTCTACCTTTTTGAAAATCAACCCATTCTGAAAATCAATCCATGGCTCAAGTAATAGAAGAAATCTCACAAATCCATCTCTGAAAATCAATCCATGGCTCAAAGTTTCTCGGATTTTAGTATCAAGACCTTGGCTAGTGGTCCACCAGGTGTGGAACTCTCCCAAGAAACAGAGCTCAGTCAGCTTGAAACTTGGGCTTCATGGTGATCTGAATCTCTAATGCCTAAACCCATTTGGATCTGACCACCCATTTCGCCGGTGAGGGCATCGCTGCCGCCCGCCGCCACCGTGGCCATCGACAGAGTGAGAGAAGAAGGCGAGAGGTTCCCACGTGAAGAAACAGAGGACTCGTTGTTGTTGTTGTTAGTACTGTTGGGATCTTCATTTGACCAGGCATCAATGAAACCCCTAGGAGTCTCCAGATCAGGGTTGAGAAACAAATTGCACTCATCGGCATAGGGAATCAGATTCAGAGACTCGTCGATGCAATCTTGATTGAAAATCATCTGGGGAAAAGATAAGACAAATTTCTGGGTTTGTTGATTTTAGTAACCATGGATGGACTCAACCTTTCTGGGTTTTGTTTCAATCCATCGTTTGATTTGTGAGATTTCTTGAGTTTGAGTCATGGATTGATTTTCAGATATGAGTTTATGAGATTTCTTCTATTACTTGAGCCATGGATTGATTTTCAGAATGGGTTGATTTTCAAAAAGGTAGAGAGAGAAGGAGAAGAGAGCCATGAATTGATTTTTTTCTTCTTCAAAGTACTCACCAAAACGACGTCGTTTTGGTGAGGTTTAACGTGAACCGTTGGATTGTTCACTCAAGGAGATGACTGTAGGCTTTTCACCCTAGAGGATCTAGACGCCTCAGCTGTGCCACCTAAGCATTATTTGGAATGTGAGTTGTTTTTTTGACTTTTTAATTATTTTAATTTGAGATTAAAAAATCTTTTTTTTTAATTTTTATGAGGGTGAAAATAAAAATATTATAATTTAAATTTAATATTTTATCTTATTAATTTTTTAAGGAAAATTTACCTATAAGTCTTAGTTTCTGAAAAGTTGAACCGTTTAGTCCTAAAAGTTTTTTTATGCTCTATTTAGTCCCATTTGCACATCAACCTAATGTTTGAAACATTAATCTGATGTTTGAAATCTAATGTTCGAAACACTAATCTGATGTTTGAAACATTGTAATAGGACCTTTTAGTCTATAAGAAAATTTTTAGGACTAAACAGTGTATAAGTTATTAATTTGGGATAATATTTTATTTTATTAATTTTTTAATTTATTATATATTTTGTGATTAAAATAACTAGAAAAGATCCCTAAGCCACTCACCACCATCACCACTACCACCATGAGTAATGCTAGAGACCCTAAATATTATATCAAAAGTTTTACCAAATGTCTTACATGAGTGTGGGACCCACACAATGTGGGTCCCATGTGAGTCTCACACCCATTTGAGATATTCGGTAAAACTTTTGATAAAATTTTTAGGATCTCTAGGATTTTTGTTACCACCACCTCTCTCTCTCTGTCTTTGTTTCTGTCTCTGCGCGCGCGCAAAAACCCCACCATCATCATCTTTCCTCTCTTTCGTGCGTAACCATTACCTAACAATACCATTGCCGCCACCACCCAAACCACCATCAGTCATAGTCGCTGCCATCCCACGTCGATGCCTCCTTCACCTCTCCACCACCATCCTTCACTCACACCTAGATCGATAAACCAGTCACCACGGCACACCAGATTGCGAAACTAGTCACTGCCGAACACCAGATTGGGAAGGAGATCACAAAACCATTCATACAACCAGGAAGGAGCCTGCAGACCAGATCGCGAAAACCAAGAAAGAATGGGATGTGTCGTTTGTTGGTGACGGATGGGGACAATGGTGTCTGACGGTGCTTGGTGGTGGTGGTTAGGTTTGAAAGATGAGAGCAAAAGAGTGAGGGAATGTTTGGTGGTGGCGCCGCAGGGTGACGAGGATGGGGCGTGACGGGAAGGGTTGAGAGGGGGTGGCCGGAGCTGGGAAGTCGGAGCAGTATAGATGGTTTGGGTTAGGCTTCTGGCCATTTTGGTCATTTAGTCAAAGGACAAAAATTGTATTAAAAATAATTACGAAAATTTAGGAGTGGTTTTAAATGTTCAGTAAGTGTTTTTTCTAAAATTTTTATAAAAAAAATATATAGAAAAATAGAGAAGAAATATTGATTGATGTGATTTTAAGAAGATAAAAAAAATAAAAAATGTGTACTTATTTTGGGATGCCAAACAAGACTTCAGTGTTGAAACTAATTTTTGGTTACATTTAGAGTTATCCCTAAAGTTGGACATCTTAGCTTGTAAGAGTATTTAGGTTTGGTAGATTTATTTTGAAATTTATTTTGGTGATTTAAACTATTTATTTTTAGAATTTCTTGAGTAGAATATTCATGTAAAAAATCAAGATGATCAAACATCGAAAGTTATATATTTAAATCAAATTTGTATTATAAAAAATAGATGGTTATTTTTGAAATTATATTTATTGTCTATTTTTTTAAAAAACAAATATGATTTAAACATATAACTACTGATATCCATCATTTTTTATATAAATATTCTACTCAACAAGTTTTAAAAAGTGAACGGTTCAGATTATCGAAATCGGTTCCAAAATAAACTTATCAAATCCAAATACTCTCTCAAGTTAAGATGACAACTCACTACAACAAAAAGCATTTTTGGCGACACTTTTTAGTAACCAAATAAAAATTTAGTTGCCAAAGATACATAATTGGCGACAGAATATTTGTGGTCACTAAAAAATAAACTTTTGGCGACGAATTTATAATTTTGGTCGTTATTGATTTTGGCGCCAAGAGAATTTCTTGCGCGGGAGAGCAAAAAACTTTTCAGCGACCAAATTAATTTATAGCGCCAGAAATTTTAGTCACCAATTGTATTTGTTTGGCGACAAACATTACTTGGTCGCTAAAAATTTGAATAATATTTATGGCAACCAAATTAATTTGGTTGCCAATAAATTATTTTTCTTTATCCTAAATTGTTGACAAGTGAATAACAAGCAATTGACCTAACTTCTTCTCATTTTCTCATCCATTTGAAACGGCACAGCACAAATCAGGTATGTTCTTCTTCTCTTCTTCTTCTCTCTCTCCCTCTTACTCTCTCGCACCGCTGAATGCGAAAGGCACAGCCGTACTCGGCGGCAGCAACACTGGGCGGCAGCAGATCGCGACCCTCTTTTTGGGTTGCTGCTCTGTTCTCTTCTCTGTCTCTGATATTCTGAATGTAGTCACTCTCCCTCTCCCTCTTGCTTTCTCGCGCCGCCGAATGCCAACGGCATAGCAGCGCTGGGCAGCAACAGATCGCAACCTTCTCTTTGGGTTCGCTGCCCTTTTCTCTTCTCTGGGCCAAATGATATTCTGAATGTATTTTCTTTAAAACTAATTTTTAAAGTTACAAAGGTGAAATAAACTAATTTTGATTTTATTTTTTATTTTGGGTATATTCATGGTTACGTATGTGCATGTATGTACTCATAGATTTGTTAGTTTTCATGTTTATATGGGATTGAGATTGCTGCTTTTGATGGGATTGAGATTGTTTATAAACTAATAAACTAGTTTTCATGTTTCAAGTTTTCTCAGTTGCTTTAGATCATTTTGTTCTGTTTTTTTGGGTATAAATACTTCCCCGACCACTCCAAACTGAAAAAATCGTTACTTATTTTTTACCGAGTCTAAACTCACAATTTACCAGTCTTTTTCAATTGGGTTATATGATAGAGAGTACCTAGGGTTGTAAGAGAATGTCCCCATTGAGCAACCAGAAAGTAGGCTTTATTTGCAACTAGTTAAAATGCATATTAGAGGATTTATTTTCCCAGAAAGTTCACTAACTAATCACTTGATTATTATTCACAAGCATGTACACTTGCATGCATATTCACACATTTAATACATGTTTTGATTGTGTGACCAGTAGCAGCATATCATAAAATGAGGCCAAAATGAATGAGTTTGTTGAATATTTCTCAGTTTGAGAATATAAAGCATTGAGAGGGAAGATGTTTTTCCACTGTGATGATATTTTAATACTGTATATAATGGGAGATATAGATACCCTTCTGGGAGTAAAAAGTGCCTTTGGTCACTAACATGGACAAGAAGAGATGATTGGAGAAACTAACATGTGTTGATGAATCTTTTCCACATGCTAACCTGATTTCCACTAGTAAAGGCTGAAGGTTTTCATGCCAGTACATGGAATCATGTCTCACCATTCCCATTTCGAGCTACTGCCAGCTGTGGGTGGTGTTTCAATATGTTCAATGCTACATCTACACAATTTAATAGTATATATAATAGTTACACGGCAAGAAGATGCAAAAGTTGTTTAGTCTTATTTCATTTACCTATTTTTATTTTATTTAGTTAATTGTTTATTTTAAAAAAAATCTTATTATTATTTTCTCTTTTCGCTTTTGGGAAATTTTGTTGTAGTTTGTTTTGTTTAGTGGAAAACCATCTTCTTTTCCTTGTGTTTGATCAAAAAGCATTGAAGTGGAATAAGTGCATCCACCATCTTCTTTTCCTTTTGTTAAATTTCTTAACCGGTATTATCAATTGGATTAAATTGACACAATGTGAAAATATTAAAGGGTGATTGATACAATTAGAACTACTTTTTTCTCGAGCTGTTTTTGTGATTTTTTGCTCTCGATTTTATCTTATTTATTTATTTTTGACTTTTCACGGTTATATACGTATACGTGTAGTCATAGATGTGTTAGTTCTAATGTTTTTGTGTGATGAAGATTCATATTGTTGTTATTGGCCTAGAAATTCAAGTGGGTTTTGCATGCTTTTTAAGATAGTTGTACGATTTTGTAGTAATTTTATTTTTAATTTTATTTTTTGGTAATTTTTGTCCTTAGATTCTATATATATGTTTTGCAGACATTCGAAGCCATAAAAATGTGTTGTTTTTTTGTAATTACTAAACTTCAATTATATATATGTGGGCAAAATCTTCATTTATTTTTCAGTTGTGTTTTGTTCAATTGGGATTTCTAAAGGGTATAGAACTTTCAGTCTTCAAGACTTATTTTGATGTGATCATGAAACCGAGTTAGTTTCATTCTTAGTTGGTGGTTTGGAAATGGAACACAACATTTGCTTCATCGAATTAAGGTTGAGAACTGAGATTTTATCTATTATTACCCCCTTTTTTGAAATCTGTGTGGGTGATTTTCCGATCACACTGCCCAACTCAGTATTCAGCTGGAGAGAACTGGCAGAATAGATGACACCTAGCTGACCTGCAACAGAAAGAAAAGATTCCGGTGGTGGTTCGTCCACCCAGGGGCATTCCGACGCTCAAGTTAGTATATCTCTCAAAGATAATCAATAGTGCTAAACTCAATATTCAGAATATAAATTGCGTACCTTAGACCCATGGGGCTGCCTCCCTTTTATAGCCAACTCAATCCTTGTCCCACCAGAAGCCTAGCTTTAATGGACTTTAGCTTTGTACTTATCCAAGGCTCTTTAACAGATAGAGATAAACTCCCTAAGAGCCTTATCCTTATCCACGCTGAGTCCCCTCATCATTCTAGGACTCTTGTGCTCTATCCGCTTATCTCGGATTCTGACATTTTCGGAGATAACATCAGCCTTGCCGAGATAACCTCGGCATCATGACCAGGACACGTGGCATCTCGGCTGACACGTCGGCGTCACCTTGGCCACGTGTTGGTACTCAGAAAATATATCCCCACAACTGCCCCCTAGGTTCTATTACCTTGGCATTCTGAGGTGATGGAACCTATATCGGTACTTCCTGCCAGTACATCGGCGTAAGCCGATATCATCATCATAGGCTGATATGTCTTCTTAAAGATCAAGAATCCCAAGGGCTTCTTCACGCGTATGAGTTGTTATACATAACAACTCAACCGTTTAAACCCATGGGGCTGCCTCCCTTTTATAGCCAACTCAATCCTTGTCCCACCAGAAGCCTAGCTTTAATGGACTTTAGCTTTGTACTTATCCAGGACTCTTTAACAGATAGAGATAAACTCCCTAAGAGCCTTATCCTTATCCAAGCTGAGTCCCCCCATCATTCTAGGACTCTTGTGCTCTATCCATTTATCTCGGATTCTGACATTTTCGGAGATAACATCGGCCTTGCCGAGATAACCTCGGCATCATGACCAGGACACGTGGCATCTTGGCTGACACGTCGGTGTCACCTTGGCCACGTGTTGGTACTCAGAAAATATATCCCCACAACTGCCCCTTAGGTTCTATTACCTTGGCATTCTGAGGTGATGGAACCTATATCGGTACTTCCTGCCAGTACATCGGCGTAAGCCGATATCATCATCATAGGCCGATATGTCTTCTTAAAGATCAAGAATCCCAAGGGCTTCTTCACACGTATGAGCTGTTATACATAACAACTCAACCGTTTAAGCCACATGCCTTCCCCTCACTGGATCATACTTGTTACGCACTTGTAAGTCGTCTCACGCCTGCGTGCGCCGTCTAACAAATTCGTTTTTCTAGGCTCTTCAATTCTGTGTTGCCACCGTTTTAGTTTTTAACAAAACTTTTCCCCCTTTCGTCTTTTTACTTTACATCATCTCTATTCAAAACTCTTTCTCTCTCTTGCCTTCTCTAATCTTCCATTGTTCCAAGCTCTGAAGCTTTGCTGCCACCGCTGTTTCACTTATTCCGACGAGGCTTTTTTTCCGCTACCGCCGTTTGTCTGACTTTGGCAATCTCAACATCGACTTTTTCCCTCTGGTTAGTCATCGTTCCTTCTGGTTTTAGTTCTTGTTACGCTCCAAGAAATTTTACTTTATCATTTGTCGCCATTGTTGTTTTACTCAAACATTTGATTCATGAATCATGTATCTGAATGTGTTTATTTCACGATTTTGCCCTTTGCCCATGTCTTGAATACTCGCAATGCTCATAATTTTTCTGCAATTTTGCAACTGTTCTTGACCTTGTACCCTTTCACACACTCTGTCACAGTGTTCTTGGTAATTCACCCTTCTTCTTGATTCTGAAACACGTTCTTGTTTTCTGTTTTCGGTGTCTTTTCCAGATTTCTGCCTCCAATCTTGCTCCCATAGAGTTAGGTTTTGGGATTTGCCTATAGAATCCACAAGTTTTTAGGAAAAACTGAAACAAACTCCTTTTAGATCCATACAAACCTTTACCACAGTACATTTTTAGGTTTTTAGCCGAGGTCATTTAAACCCTAAAAAATACTTCTTCCTGAAATCCGATACTTCCATTTAAGCTAATGCCATGGGTATGTGGAAGTATAGGGTAAACACCCCGACAAAATTAGAATACTTTAGGCGAGAGTTTTCCATCCCTGCCGACGTCCATCTAAGGTTGGCTGGGGAAGATGACTCCATCATGCCTACAACCGATTCCATGCCATTCCTTGTGGTAGCCTTCATTGAGTGTGGACTTCGGCTCCCACTTAACATCCTTTTTCGTGAAATACTTCACTACTATAAACTGAACCCAATGCAGCTTGCCATCAACTCCTACCGAGTCCTTAATGGCATCATAGCCTTAGCCAAACGGGAAAATGTTAGAGTTACCTTAGCCGATATCCAGTATTGCTACACCATGTGTGGCCTTAAAAAAGACACGAGCTACGTTTACTACCTTAAGCCGAGGTCTACAGCGTATAAAATCATAGCTGACCTCCCAGACTCCAACAAGGGAGCTGGAGACGATTACTTTTTTACCTCAGGGAATTGGGAGTTTGCTCCAGACAAGGACCTCCATCTCTATCCTCTTCCTTGAACAATCTTTGTAGAGGGAAATGATAAGAGCCCTGTGCTCATACCAACTTGTTTTTAAAGTCTTCAACACTTTATTTGCTCTGATGTTTGTTTTTTCTTGTAGCTCTTCCTCAGCCACCAAAGGGCTTCCGTCAGTCATTCTTTCCCAGCAAAGACTTGAGGAAACTCTTGGATCTGCTAGTCCTCAAACGGAGAGCTCCTCTGGTACTTAATTTCGTTCCCACTTACAAATCAGTACTCCCCGACGTTCCAAAAAGGAAGAAAAAGGGTATTTCTCCCCCTTCTGCCACAACTCCTCAAACAGCCTCCTCATCTCGGCTAGATCAAGGATCAACCTCTGATCCAGCTGAACAGCCGTCAACCTCGGCTCCATATCTGATCCCGATATCCCAACGCCAACGCCGGCGACGAACCGTTTTCCCTGCCGAGATGGGCCGTCAAAAAGCAGTTGCTAAGGATTTTTTAGCAATTATCCCTGATTCAGTTGATGCCCAATCTGCGCCAACCCAACCTCCACTAAAGCAAAAAAAAATAAAAAAGGCTCAGCCAAAGACAAAGGTGACTCAGGTTGACACTGAGGACACTTTGCCAATTTTGAAATTGGCTTCAAGTGAAAAGACCACCTCCATCCCTGTGAAGAGGTCTGCTGAAACACAACCATCCGAATCCACCAGATCAAAGAAACCGAGGTCGTCTGCTGCAACCACCTCAGGGTCTTCAAAGCATGATGCCCCCTGGGCCCCCCAAATCACTCTGGAAGACAAGCCAGTTATGGCCAGTGATAGCGCCGATGACATTAATGTCAGCGTTGCCCTTAGCATCGCTCTGCTTCTTCCCGGCGATCTCGATCGAAACGCCGAGCTGAGTGAATACGAGAACTATGCTCTGATGCTTCAGCGCTCTGTTCAAGTAAGTGCCTTTATTTGGTCATTTTTCTTTCTTTCTTTCTTGCACTTAAAAAATGTTCTAATACCTTTTGTCTTGTTCACTTTCAGGCCATTCAGCATGCTCATTCCTTCTCAGTTCAATCTTTTGAGAACCGGAAGAAGCTGGCCGAGAAGAAGAGGGAGGTCTCCACTCTTCAAAAGACTAATAAGAACTTGCAGTCAAAGATGAAGACCCTGGAAGATCAGGCTGAGGATGCTATCAAAGCTCAACATGACGCCGAAGAGAAAGCAGGCGCTACTGAGGCGATAAACAAAGTCCTTCAAGCCCAGCTGAAAGAGGTCGAGGACAAGATGGTCGAGGCCCAAAGGGAGCTTCAAGACGCCCTGGCCACCAAAGAGGCCGAGGTCAAGGCCACCGACGAGAAGGGCTACAACGAAGGGGTGGCTGATGTCACGGCGAATTATGAAAAGCAAGTGAAGCAGGCATGCAACATGGGTTTCACCCTTGGTTGTATGTCTCTTCTTAAAAAGCTTGAAGTCCCCGAGGACTCGCCCCTTAGGAACGCCGACGACATTCCTCTTCCATTCCCTCCAACTCCAACTCAATCCAATGATAACTCTGAATCTGAGGAGGAGGTTTTGGTGAGGAAGTCAAAAGATGTTGCTGGGGCCAAGTCTCCTCCTTAAAATGAGCAAGTCCTGGACTTGACTCAAGATGAGGAGGATGAGGAAGTCCCCAAGGATGCCACTCCAGATAAGGCGTCATCGGACGTTCCTCCTGCCGACAAGAGCATAGATGAAACCCTTCAAGAAATTGATGCTGAACTTGCGGCCGAGAAGGTTGCCGAGATGTCTTCTCAGCAGTCCTCCGAGGTCCAAACCCAGCCTGCTGCTGAAGACTCTTGATTTCATGTTTTTCTCTTTCCTTTGTGCTTTGTACTTTTCTTTTTGGACAATTGTAGGCTTTGGCCGATATATCAATTTTTAAATATAACTCTCTTTTCCGAATGCTTGTATGTGTGCCTTCTCTGTATTACTCTTGTATGATTCCATACTTAGAATATATCTTTACTATATACTTCAATCTTTGTGCAATCTTCTCGGGATAACACACCTCGGTCATACAGACTTGGTTAAACTTTAACTTGTAAACTTTTCTTAAGTTTCAACAAGTATCATTATCTCGGTTTGACTTCAACTTGTAAACTTTTTTTAAGTTTCAACAAGTGTTAAACATCATATCGATTTAACTTCAACTTGTAAACTTTTCTCAAGTTTCAACAAGTGTTAAACATCATATCGGTTTAACTTCAACTTGTAAGCTTTTCTCAAGTTTAAACAAGTGTTAAACATCATATAGGTTTAACTTCAACTTGTAAACTTTTCTCAAGTTTTAACAAGTGTTAAACATCATATCGGTTTAACTTCAACTTGTAAACTTTTCTAGTTTCAACAAGTGTTAAACATCTTATCGGTTTAACTTCAACTTGTAAACTTTTCTCAAGTTTCAACAAGTGTTAACTTCAACTTGTAAACTTTTCTCAAGTTTTAACAAGCGTTAAACATCATATCGGTTTAACTTCAACTTGTAAACTTTTCTCAAGTTTCAACAAGTGTTAAACATCATATCGTCTCTTTGCCCCCTAATATGAGCCTAAGTTCCACTTGGGTTCTCATTACGCATGTATTCAAGAAATATCGGCAACTATCTAAAAAATGTAGAAGAATTCTGCTGAAATTTTATTCATTATGTCGGCAAGAAATAAGGAAAATCTAATGATAAAAGAATTTTAGATTACAAGTGTTCCAAGGCCTTGACAACTCTTTGCCCTCATTATCTTCAAGCCGATATGCCCCATTGCCCAGTACCGAGATGATTCTGTAGGGTCCTTTCCAATTTGGGCCAAGCTTCCCCTCTCTGGAATCCTTCTTGTTGCCGACGACTTTTCTCAAGACTAGGTCGCCAACTTGGAACTCCCTTAGGTTAACTTTTTTATTGTAAGTTCTGGCAAGCTGCTGCTGGTATGCTGCCACTTGAATTGTAGCTCTTTCTTTTCTTTCTTCTAGTAGGTCCAGATCTCGGGCTAAGAGTACATCATTAGTCCCGTTCTCTACTCCCTGGGTTCTAATCCCAAGGATGCCGACCTCCAGCGGAATGATAGCTTTTGCACCATAGGCCATGTCAAAGGGGGATTCCCTCGTTGATCTTCTCGACGTAGTTCATCCACTCACTTTCCCTTTGCTGCCTGCAGTCTTTTCTTTATCCCATCCAAGATAACTTTGTTAGATGTTTCTGCTTGTCTATTGCTTTGGGGAAAGCTTGGGGTTGAAAAATAGTTCTTGATCTTGAACTTTGCGCAGAAGCTCTTGATTATCTTACTGTCAAATTGTGTTCCATTGTCTGCGACTATTGCTCTTGGGATCCCAAATCTGGTGATGATGTTCTTCCATATGAAGCTTTTTACATCAACATCTCAGATTTTAGCAAGGGGTTCAGCTTCTATCCACTTGGTGAAGTAGTCTATTACCACCAGCAGGTATTTTCTTTGTCCAGTTGCTTGGGGCAATTTCCCAATGAGATCCATGCCCCATTGGGCAAACGGCCAAGGACTGGATACTGGGTTTAGGTATTCATTATGTCGGCAAGAAATAAGGAAAATCTAATGATAAAAGAATTTTAGATTACAAGTGTTCCAAGGCCTTGACAACTCTTTGCCCTCATTATCTTCAAGCCGATATGCCCCATTGCCCAGTACCGAGATGATTCTGTAGGGTCCTTTCCAATTTGGGCCAAGCTTCCCCTCTCTGGAATCCTTCTTGTTGCCGACGACTTTTCTCAAGACTAGGTCGCCAACTTGGAACTCCCTTAGGTTAACTTTTTTATTGTAAGTTCTGGCAAGCTGCTGCTGGTATGCTGCCACTTGAATTGTAGCTCTTTCTTTTCTTTCTTCTAGTAGGTCCAGATCTCGGGCTAAGAGTACATCATTAGTCCCGTTCTCTACTCCCTGGGTTCTAATCCCAAGGATGCCGACCTCCAGCGGAATGACAGCTTTTGTGCCATAGGCCATGGCAAAGGGGGATTCCCCCGTTGATCTTCTCGGCGTAGTTCGATATGCCCATAACACACTTGGTAGTTCATCCGCTCACTTTCCCTTTGCTGCCTGCAGTCTTTTCTTTATCCCATCCAAGATAACTTTGTTAGATGTTTTTGCTTGTCCATTGCTTTGGGGAAAGCTTGGGGTTGAAAAATAGTTCTTGATCTTGAACTTTGCACAGAAGCTCTTGATTAGCTTACTGTCAAATTGTGTTCCATTGTCTGCGACTATTGCTCTTAGGATCCCAAATCTGGTGATGATGTTCTTCCATATGAAGCTTTTTACATCAACATCTCGGATTTTGGCAAGGGGTTCAGCTTCTATCCACTTGGTGAAGTAGTCTATTACCACCAGCAAGTATTTTCTTTGTCCAGTTGCTTGGGGCAATTTCCCAATGAGATCCATGCCCCATTGGGCAAACGGCCAAGGACTGGATACTGGGTTTAGGTTTGCTACTGGTTGGTGTATCAGAGGTGCAAACCTTTGGCACTTTTCACACTTCTTGACGTAGGCTTCTGCGTTTTTCTGCATGTAGGGCCACCAATACCCCTGGGTAATGGCCCTATGGGCTAGTGATCTGCCCCCAGCATGGCTTCCACAAATTCCTTCATGAATTTCATATAAAAAATCTTCAACTTGTAAGGGATGCACACACCTCAAAAGGGGTCCAGTGAAGGATCTTCTGTAGAGATGCCCTTTCGCTGTCAGACTGAATCTTGCCGACTTCAGTCTGATCTTGTGTGCCTTCTTGTGGGCCTCTGGCAGCTTTCCTTCTTTCAGGAATGCAACAATTGCGTCCATCCTGCTTGGTCTCATGTCCACACACATTGCTTCACACTTTGTGGTCAGTGTTTTGATGCTTGGGCCCGACAAGTAGTCAATCATTATTGTCCTTGCTTTTCCAGGTTGTACCGTACTAGCTAGGTTGGCCAATGCATCGGCGTGACTGTTATCATCTCGGCTTACCTGAAGTAGTTGGCAGTTCTGAAACAAGGCTGACAACCTAATGACCTCATTGGCGTAGGCCGACATTCTTTCATCTCAGGTTGCAAACTCGCCTGTTGCCGGGTTAACTATAAGTTGTGAGTCACAAAACACTATTACCTCATCTGCCTGTACTGCTGCTACCAGTTTTAGTCCTACAATGAGTGCTTCGTACTCTGCTTCATTGTTTGAGGCCTTAAACCCCAAACGAATTGATTGTTCTATTAGCTGCCCATCTGGAGATATCAATACTACCCCTGCCCCCGCTCCCTGTCGGTTTGAACTCCCATCAACGAACAGTCGAAAGGAGTCGACGATGTAAATGCTGCAAGGTCTGAATTTTTTACCCGTTGACTTTGTGGAGAAGTGGTTTGGAAATACTCTTCAGATCCTGAGAGATGCTAGTGATCCTCAGCTAGTCACCTGAAAAGATACAAACACTCCAGTCGGGGGTGCCAGAATTAGCACTCCGACGGACAAGTCAGTTCAGACACTCAGGATAGCTTGTTTACTAAGTTAAGTGAAGTGATTCTTACATACCTTTCTAAATCTGTGGTTCTTGTATTTATACTTGCTTTTTGGGCCTCGGGGCCTGAACCTACTTTTATCCCATTCCCCTTTTATTTATTCGGAGCTACTGATCTCCGGCTATTCGGCCTTCCTAACGTATTCGGTATCCTAGTCACGCAATATGGAGCCGAATAATATCTGATTTCTGGGGTACGCACTTTCTGACTCTTCTATTTATTCGGCTCCCACAATTGCCCCCCAAGCACTTTACCAACGACAGTTTGGCTGGAGTACTTGGTTCCGAATTTCGAAAAGTTAGAGCCAAAATTCGGCGGTTGGCCTCATCCTCATGCGGATATCTTAGCGCACCCCTGTCGGTTGTCGTGTCGACCTCCCGTCCCCTCGTACGTGTCTATTTATTGCGATTTAAAATTTTGACGTCCTTTCGAGTATGTATTTTATGACGCTTGTCGCTGGATTGCCTTTTGAATCATCCCTGCAACTCTCTTCTCTAATATCCTTTTCGTCCTTTGTAAGTTCTCTCTTTCCTTGCTTCGAAGACTCTTTCTGGTTTATTCATTCCTTGGCATATTCTTATAAACTGTAGGGTATGGCGAAACATTTAAAAGACCTTCTCTCGTCAGATCGAATTGCTGGCTTTAAATGCCATTTCTCCATTCCTGATGATGTCCGTCTGTCGTTTGTGGCAGACGGCACTCTTGATATGGAGAGGGAGGACAAAACCACGATTGTCTTTCCTCTTTTGTCAATCGCAGAGGGTGGAGTCCATTTTTCCCTTCACCCGTTTCTTAGGGCTGTGCTTCGCCATTGGGGTTTAATTCCTTTCCAATTCAATATGAATTTCTTTAGAATTATAATGGGGGTTATAGCGCTCAACCGTCGCCTTAGAATTAACCTTGGCATTCTAGCCATCCGGCATTGCTATGCCTTGGCTAAGTCTTCTGGTCGGCACGGGTGTTTCTTCTTTAGGGCCAAGGATATCGACCATCAGCTAATTACTATGCTTTCCAGTTCTGGGAAACGAGTTGATGATGTTATGGTCGTTGTCCAGGGTAATTGGGAATTTGGCGAAGGGGAGGATCACGTCAACCCTATTCCTTAGACGGAGGGGCGAGCCAGGTGGCCAGTTGCCTTCTCGCTTTTATTATTTGTTCATTTTTGTTGTAAAGCCTCTTCTTTGAAATGTTACGGCTTGGCTTGTGCAGGGAACGATTTGAAGAAAGTCATGTCTTCGACTGACGATGTTGTTCTTTCGGATATCAAAGTCACGCTCACATATTTCGGCCGTCGAAGTCTTTAGAAACAAGGGAGGGTAGGGAGGGTGGCCCACGTTCTGCTTCGTTACGAGCCGACATATACGACCTTCTCGGCGGCAGAAAATATCTCGCTTCCAGAGGGTGAAGATTCTCTTATCGCTCTTATTTTGTTCGACTTCAAAAACTTGAGGCAGGTTGGTTTTAAAGGGTCTGATTTGGAGCAGGATGTAGCTAATGTTACCGAATTAGATCAGTACGAAACCGAGTCTGACGAGGTATTGAATTCGATCGATCCTCCATCCACTTCGGGCTGAGGGGATCTTTCACTTGACGGTGTTTTTCACGGCTTAGAGGATCTTCCCGCCGCAGGCCCTGAAGACATGGCCGGGTTAAGCCTGACAAAACTTGCCAGGAAGGTGAATGCGGAAAGGTTGGCCACGCGGCGAAGAGCAGAGGCCCTTCCGTCTGAAGTACCACCCGCCATCGAATCTCAACTCTCCCTGCCTGTTAGCGAATCAGAGTCCTTGCGCGTTATTGAGGTGGAGACAGCAAAAAATTAGAATGCCGAATCTACTTTGGTCATGCAGGCCGGCCAAGGAGTTGAGGAAGAGGCAAAGAAACGCCTGCCGAGTTTGAGGCCGGCTCAAAAGAACAATGCGGCAAACGTCCTCGATTAGAGGGATCGAATGTGATCGTTCCTTTTGTCATTCAGCCGATGATAAAAAAAAAACATGCCAGTTTCTTCTGATGCTTCGGCGCTTAAAGATCCAGAAGTTGCATTCAGCTTGGCTACGTTCGTGTCGTTGCTGTCTGACAATGAGGCTTTCCGGATGGAACCAGATCTGAATGCGACAGCACTAGCCACCAAATCGGCACTTTTGGTACATATTCGGACTTTGCTTCACTTAATCCAAATACTGTTGAAGTTATGGTTTTAAATTCTTATTTTGCAGACCGTCGGAAGGATAGCCGATATGGGCCGTCGCCATCGCGACGCCGTCAAACAGATTGGTCGTTTACGAAAGAAAGTTGAGGGCCAGACGAGAAGGGCCGAGGTCGAAGCTTTGAGGTCGAACAAGGAAGCCTCAAGGGCCGATGCCGACGTTGAGAGGGCTTGTAGCGCGAATCAATTGAGATCGGATGCCGAGAAGGAAGCGGACGCGAGCGAAGATGCGCTCAAATTGGCCCAGAAGGCGGTCTCCAAACTGGAGGCTGAGTTGGTTAAAATGAAGGCGGCGAAGGAAACAGCCGACTCGGAGGCTTCCAAAGTATTCGAGGTCGGGAAAAATGCTGGACTCGCCGAGTATTTGGACCAAGTCCCCAAGTTTGAAAATCGGGGATTCAAACATGGCTGGCACAAAGCCCTTGCTGCTGCTAAAGTTTCATTGATTATGCCAATACCATATGAGCAAGTGGATGTTGAGCTATTGGAGTCTGATTCCGATGACTGATCTGGGCGACTGACATAGTTTTTAGGATGTCGAATGTATTTTTACAGGTTTTAATTTGGTATTTTTTATGTGTTGCTACAGTCATATTTTTTTGCTAGGCATTTTCATACGAGCTTGTAGCTTTTTGTTTAGTAATTTGCGTATATAAAATTTCATGAGTTGTGCTAAACTTGCTAAGGAAAATGTTGTTGATGAATGATATTGCTTTCGGTTATGGTTAGATCGGCTACTTAACTTAGGTATTTGGCCGACCAGATTAGTAGATCTGCCATTGCCTTAGCCAGGGCGCGAGCTTTCAAAGCTGAATGGGCCTAACTCGTGGGCTGGCTGAGCCACAGATTGATAGGCGCTTGCGCTTGAAAACATGGCTGACCAGATTAGTAAATCTGCCCTTGCCTTAGCCACGGCGCGAGCTTGGGAAGCCGAATCTTAGGAAGCCGAATGGGCCAAACTCGTGGGTTGGCTGAGACACAGATTGATCGGCGCATACGCTTGAAAACATGGCCGACCAGATTAGTAAATCGGCCATTGCCTTAGCCAGGGCGCGAGCTTGCGAAGCCGAATGGGCCTAACTCGTGGGCTGGCTGAGACACAGATTGATCGGTGCTTGTGCTTGAAAACATGGCCGACCAGATTAGTAAATCTGCCCTTGCCTTAGCCAGGGCACGAGCTTGGGGAGCCGAATGGGCCTAACTCGTGGGCTGGCTGAGGCACAGATTGATCGGCGCTTGCTCTTGAAAACATGGCTGACGAGATTAGTAAATCTGCCCTTGCCTTAGCCAGGGCGCGAGCTTAGGAAGTGAAATGGGCCTAACTCGTGGGCTGCCTGAGGCACAGATTGATTGGCGCCTGCGCTTGAAAACATGGCTGACCAGATTAGTAAATCTGCCCTTGCCTTAGCCAGGGCGCGAGCTTGGGAAGCCAAATCTTGGAAAGCCGAATGGGCCTAACTCGTGGGCTGGCTGAGGCACAGATTGATCGGCGTTTGCGCTTGAAAACATGGCCAACCAGATTAGTAAATCTGCCCCAAGGCGCGAGCTTGGGAAGCCGAATGGGCCTAACTCGTGGGCTGGCTAAGGCACAGATCGATCGGCGCTTGCGCTTGAAAACATGGCCAACCAGATTAGTAAATCTGCCCTTGCCTTAGCCAGGGAGCGAGCTTAGGAAGCCGAATCTTGGGAAGCCAAATGGGCCTAACTCGTGGGCTGGCTGAGGCACAGACTGATTGGCACTTGCGCTTGAAAACATGGCCGACCAGATTAGTAAATCTGCCTTTGCCTTAGCCAGGGTGCGAGCTTGCGAAGCCGAATGGGCCTAACTTGTGGGCTGGACAAGTGTCATCCGTCTTTTGATGTTTGGGATTACTGACGTTGCCTCGGGAGAGCTGCATACATTGAAGGATAAATGGGGCGGGTGCACGCTAGAGGCCCTACAGGCAACTTGAAAGGCACGAAGATTGGCTGAATTAGACGCCGCAATGAGTCGCAGTAGTGAGCCTCAGTAGTGAGCCTATGCGTACGGGAAGAAGAACGTCCAAGGATTGGGAAATACAGCAGCCCCTTAGTCGTCGAAGCAGATCGCCCCGAAAGGACAAGCAACAACGGGAAAATTCTCCGCGCCCGCAACCGAGAATTGAGCCCGATGCGACGCCACGACCGTTGAGTTTTGCAGTTTTTGTGAGGAATAGACCAATGATGGAGGTGGATTCTATCATTAAAGACCCAGGTGTGGCAGTCGAGTTCGCTCGACTGATCTTCCCGCCGGAAGTCCAACAATCGATGGTTAGACATCAAGATTTCGAAGTATTTCGAGACGGCATACATGGGGCCGTGAAAGGACTATATACTGCTTACGAAGTTAGCATGCGTCTGCGGGAAGCACGACGTGAGAGGGAGAAAAAGGACGAAAGGAATCGCAGTCTGGAGATTCGCGCGGAAAAGGCTGAGCGTGAGCTTCGCGAGCTAAAGAATGTTCAAACGAGCGCATCGATGGTGGCCGGTCAATCTAAATTTGTCGTTGACGAGGGAGTGACCCAATGGACCTCGGGTTATGAAAAGGGGTTTCAGGACGGCCTGAGGATCGGGATAGAGAAGACCAAATGAGACCTTGCCGAGGAGGTCTGTCAATATAAAAATTGTGGATTCAAGCACAGCTAGATCAAGGCCCTTCAAACCGAGAAAGCTCTCGAAGCCGTGGGCATTGATTCGGCTTCACCCCTGTATCATCGTCACTACTTACCCTATTCCGATTTCGAAATTGAGAAGAGCGACGATGAGGGTGCCAAATAAATAGACTCTGGAACGCGAGGGTGCCAAAATTTCTTTTATTTTCAACATTCGTATTTGGTCTTGAAATGTTATGTGCCTAATTAAACGTATTCTTTCAACTTACTGGCAAGTTTTGTGTTGCGTGGTGCAAATGTTTAAACATGAATTGATCGGCTCGAATTAAGAACAATCCTCAGTGAATATTTATTCGGCCAGTGAAGTGGTCCGAATGCGTCTCTCACAAAGGCTCCGAATCCGGAGACTATTTTGGCCAATCATGATATCCACGAAGGGCGCTCCGAATTCGGAGTCTTAATTGGCCTTAAGAGGCTTAATCGGCCCTAAGATGTTATGCGCCAAAAGGGGCTCCGAATCCGGAGACTTTATTTTGGCCAATCGTGATATCCACGAAGGGCGCTCCGAATCCGGAGACTTAATCGGCCCTAAGGTGTCATGCACCAAAAGGGGGCTCCGAATCCGGAGACTTAATCGGCCTAAGGTGTCATGCACCAAAAGGGGGCTCCGAATTCGGAGACTTTAATTTGGCCAATCGTGATATCCACGAAGGGTGCTCCGAATCCGGAGTCTTAATCAGCCTTAAGAGGCTTAATCGGCCCTAAGATGTGATGCGCCAAAAGGGGCTTCGAATCCGAAGACTTTATTTTGGCCAATCGTGATATCCACGAAGGGCGCTCCGAATCTGGAGTCTTAATCGGCCTTAAGGTGTCATGCACCAAAAGGGGGCTCCGAATCCGGAGACTTTATTTTGGCCAATCGTGATATCCACGAAGGGCACTCCGAATCCGGAGACTTAATCGGCCCTAAGGTGTCATGCACCAAAAGGGGCTCCGAATCCGGAGACTTTAATTTGGCCAATCGTGATATCCACGAAAGGCGTTCCGAATCCGGAGACTTAATCAGCCCTAAGGTGTCATGCACCAAAAGGGGCTCCGAATCCGGAGACTTTAATTTGGCCAATCGTGATATCCATGAAGAGGGCTCCGAATCCGGAGACTTTATTTTGGCCTTAGAATGCTTAATCGGCCCTTAAAGGCTTGGGAGCGAGCTTGAGAAAATGAGAAGCTTTGTATTGCAATGGTGGAATATGTACAAGTATCAAGCCCACAAGTCAGGTCAATGACAGAATTTACGTAAATGTGTTGAATTCCAAGTCGTGGCAGGCTTCTTCCTGACATGTCTGAGAGCCGGTATGCCCCTGTTCCTGCAATGGATTCTATCTGATAGGGGCCGTCCCAGTTTGGATCCAATTTTCCATCAGCCGGTCTCCGGTCAGCTGGAAGTACCTTCTTTAGAACCAACTCTCCTGGCGTGTATCGGCGCAACTGAACTCGCTGATTATACGACTTGGCGAGCTACTACTGATACCGTGCCATGGATGCCAGGGCGCGGTCTCTTCGTTCTTCGATTAGAATCAGATCCAGGGCAAGCATCATGTTGTTTCGGCCCGTATCAAAAACTTACGATTTTAGAGTTGGGAGGCCGATTTCTAGGGGTATGATTGCCTGGATTCCAAAGCATTGAGCAAACGGCGTTTCTCCAGTGGATCTCCTCGGCGTAGTACGATGAGTCCACAATACACTCGGCAATTCTTCGACCCATTTGCCTTTAGCTTTTTTCAGCCTCTTTTTGATGCCGTCCAAGATGGATTTGTTAGAGGCTTCAGCTTAACCATTGCTTTGGGGGTAGGCCGGTGTAGAGAAGTAAGACCGAATGCCATATTTGCTACATAACTCTCGACAATCAAACTAGGTGCCATTGTCTGAGATGAGACCTCTCGGAATGCCAAATCGTGTTATGATGTTTCTCCATACAAAGCGTTTAATGTCGGCATCTCGTATATGTGTTAAAGCCTTCGCTTCGACCCATTTTGTGAAATAATCTGTCGCGATGATTAAGAATCGCTTGTTCCCTGGGCCCCTCGGCAATGGTCCTACGATATCAACTCCCCACTGAGCAAACGGCCAGGGGCTGGTGATAGAGTTCAACCCTTCGGTAGGCAGATGGGTTAATGGGGAGAACTTTTGGCACTGTTCGCATTTTTTTACATTACTCTCCGCGTCAGCTCTTATTGTCGGCCAATAATACCCTTGTGTTATTGCTCCATGGGCCAGGGAGCGTCCGCCAGAATGGGCACCACAACTGCCCTCATGTATCTTTGTTAGAAGCTCCTCCACTTTGTCGTGGTGCACGCATTCCAAATATGGACCAGAGAGGGACTTTTTATAAAGCCCTCCTTGCGGATCCAGATAGTATTGCAGGGCTTTATTTCGCAGCTTGTGTGTTTCTTTTTTGTCCTTTGGGAGTTGTTCAGAAGAGAGGAATGCAACAATGGGGTTCATCTAGCTTGGTGCGGATTCTATAACGTTGACATGGATTTCCTCCGAAGGCCCAATACTCAGCTCTGGGATAAAACCTACTTCGATGGTCCATTTGAACTCAGAATTGATGGCGGAGGCTAGGCACGCCAAGGCATCCGCGTGTGTGTTCTGGTCGCGTGTTATTTGGTTCAGTTCGTGATGGTCAAATTTTGCCAGCAAGGAATTGGCCATTTTCATGTAGGCCGCTATACGGTCGTTTCTTGCCGCATACTCCCCCTTTAGCTGACTGATTTCCAATTTTGAATCATAAAACACAAGCAGACACCGAGCGCCGAGAAGGTGCGCATTCCGCAGACCGGCTAGAAGGGCTTCGTATTCGGCTTCGTTATTTGATACTTCGAAGCCAAGCTTGACGGCCTGCTCAATTACTGCGCCGTCTAGAGACATGATTACAACTCCGGCGCCACTGCCCCTTTGGTTAGACAATCCATCACAGTATAATTTCCAAATATCCCCAACATAAATTCTCCAGTTCGGCTTTGGTCAAACTTCAGCCTTTGGTCGAACTTCGTCATGTTTGAGGTTGGCAAGCTCGCCGGTGAATTCGGCAACAAAGTCGGCCAACACCTGCCCCTTGATTGCGATTTTAGGTAAAAACTGAATATCATATTGGCCAAGTTCAAAAGCCCATTTTGAAACACATCCTGATGCTTCTGCACTCTGTAGTACTGATCGGAGGGGATAATCTGTTAGCAGCCCAATGTTATTTCCCTGAAAGTAATGCATCAGTTTTCTTGCCGCCATGACTAGGGCTAAGATGAGTTTTTCCAACGAAAGGTAGCGTGTTTTGGCGTCAACCATTGCCTTGCTCACATAATACACTGGCCGTTGCTCTCCCTCCTCCTCTTTTAGTAGTACGGCGCTGACGGCCCTATCGGAAACTACCAGATATAGAATGAGCGGGTCACCAGCGGCGGGTGTTGTCAAGAGAGGTACTTAGTGAAGGTAGGTCTTGAGTCTGTTGAAAGCTGTTTCGCATTCAGCCAGTCTGAATGATTGGCTTACATTTGGGATCGACATTCAGATGGTGCTGTGAAACTGATGGGTTTATTCCCTGCATTTCGTACGGAGTCCACGCAAAGATGTCGAGGTTGTTGAGCAAGAAAGAGATCAGCTACTGTCTATCGGCTTGATTCAGATAAGCGCTAATCATGAAGAACTTTTCTGGGCTTCCATCGCTGTCAACTCGGTCTAAACCTTCCGTGGCCTTCTCATTTGGATGCCGCCCAACGTCATCAAGGATCTCCCGATTCAGCACCTCAATGGAGTTTACTTGCAGTTTCTTTGGCGTTTTGGCGGCAAGGAGATAACATGCTTGTGCCGATTTCTGGAAGCCGCGGATTTGCTCAATGCCGTGTTCTGTTGGGAAACGTAGCAGTTGATGATAGGTGCTTGGGATGGCCTGCAAGGTATGCAACCGCGATCGCCCCATGATGAGATTGTACGGCGATGGCAGCCTGACGACCAAGAATTCCACGTCCACCGTTTTGGAGCCTGCTCGAACGGGTAAGCTGATCTTTCCCAATGGGTACTCTAGATTGGCATTGAAGCTGAATAGTGGATAAGGAGCTGGAGTCAGGTCTGACTCGTTGAATCCGAGTTTGATGAAGGTTTTGTAATACATAACCTCCGAAGTACTGCCCTGGTCGATAAGAACGCGTTCGACGGTGAACCGGTTTACGCGTAGCTCAACAACCAATGGATCGATATGAGGGAGTGTTAAGCCGATCAAATCAGAGTCGTCAAAGGTGATACTTGGCGTTTCTCGGAGCCGCTTTGCTGGCGTAAGTTGCTGTTGGAGGCCTGGATGTGATTGGATCGCATACACGGCCGGGGCTGCTGGCAGGCTGTATATCATGTAGTCGGTGTCAAGCGGAAATGCATCATTCGGAAGGGCAGGTGTTTTGATCGCACACCTCCGGACGCATTGTTGGAGACGTTCGTCCTTTGCCAACTCCTCAAGATGATCCGTTGAGGCATAGCGGCCGTCAGTTTCTTGCTGTCGGGCTCGAAATCGTCGATCATCTGCCCTCGGGGGTCGCTTAGAAGCCTGGCGCACTGTTTGTTTGGATTTTGCTATTTCTGAGGCCAGATCGCGACGAAGGTGTTCGTTCTTAGCGACGATGTTGTCCAACCTCAGTTTGGTTTGCCTAGCTTGTGCCATGGTCGCTTGTATTGTCTTTTGCGTTGGGTTTGAAGATGAGCAGAGGTCCAAGGCAAGTCTTGCTGCAATGGTTTTTGGTCTAAGCGAGTTTGCTGGAGTGAGGTCATCTCTTTGTGTGGTCTCGTCAGTGGCTATCGGAGGATCTTCAGTCACGCCTGCCATGGTTGTATTTGAGTATTCCCACAGATGGCGCCAATTGTGGAGAAGTGGTTTGGAAATACTCTTCAGATCTTGGGAGACGCTAGTGATCCTCAACTAGACACCTGAAAATATACAAACACTCTGGTCGAGGGTGCTGGAATTAGCACTCCGACGGACAAGTCAGTTCAGACACTCAGGATAGCTTGTTTACTAAGTTAAGTGAAGTGATTCTCACATACCTTTCTAAATCTGTGGTTCTTGTATTTATACTTGCTTTTTGGGCCTCGGGGCTTGAGCCGACTTTTATCCCATTCCCCTTTTATTTATTCGGAGCTACTGATCTCCGGCTATTCGGCCTTCCTAACGTATTCGGCATCCTAGTCACGCAATATGGAGCCGAATAATATCTAATTTCTGGGGTACGCACCTTCTGACTCTTCTATTTATTCGGCTCCCACAAACTTATATTCAAATTGGTGATTTGGATGCATGATATCTATATTATATCACTATGAATTGACTATCAAACTTTGAGCACATGCATGACTTCTTGGGATACAATTATGTTTACGTGTACCCATTTCCCTCTTCAGATAGCATTTATTTGACATCCCACTTTCTTATACATCAACAAGACCTTATATACAATTTGGGAACTATCTTTTTTTATTTTTTACAATTAAGCACAATGGCCTATAGGCATAACAATTTGGCTAGGTAGACATTACATAAAATTGTACCTCCATTTGATAACATTTTTTTGATTTTGCAACACTCAAAATTCATTTCTCTGTCTGTTTTTTCACACTTTGATTATATTGGCTTTGTCTTAGCCAACATCTCAAACCCTATAATACCTATAGTTTTGTACCCCATGTTTATGAATAATTTTCCAAAAGCTATGTGCCACTTAGTGCTGCTTAGCTTTGAAACCATTGGGTTCATTTCCATTATCTCTCATTGCTTCACACTATTCATCGTTGAACATTAGGTCCCATATATATGATAATTGAAACATGGGTAGCACTATGAACAAAGGTTAGTCTCAATTATATGATGCGTTTTGGGACATGTTGATTGAACCTCACTTCCCATATTTTTAGGGATGATATCTCCTTTTAAGAACAAAAGGCATCTTGTAAAATAAAAAAAAAAAGAAATTTTTCAGAAAGGAAAAAAGAGAAAAAAAAAAATGTAGTACAACACAAGCTTACAAATCATAACACATGTAGCTGAGGTATAATGCATGTAGCTTTCCCCCCCCCCTTTGTTTTTTGATCAAGTTAAGTTCTACATCAAGGGTTGAGCTGCTGTTGTTCCTCTATTGTGTATAATTTGATTTGTCCCTCTGTTGGGTGTGGTTTCTGCTGGTGTGGTTGCTGCTGCAGCAGTTGCTTTGTGTAGCTACTGCTGCTTTGTTCCTTTATGTTGTTATGTTGTTTGTTGTATGGCTATCTCATGCCCATTCTTGAAGTACTCAGTGTGTGACATTATTTATAAGCTACAAAAAATGAAACTCTACATATAGAGTGTGGCTGCTGCTGTTGAGTGTGGCTACTGCTGGTTTGTATATTGGGTGTGGCCTATTTGTTGTGTGGCTACAACCTAGCAGAGCTTAGAAAACAGAGCCAGAAAAAAAGGAGCAACAAGCTGCAACCACCAAGATCAGCAACATTGCACCAATAGCAGCCCAAATACAGCCACACACTTGCAACAACATTGTAGCAACAGAGGCCAGCAAGCAGCAACGACCAGGGACAGCGACACTACTCCAACAGCAACATAGCTTCAACTAGTAAACCAGCAAACACCAGCTGGCAGCTAGCAGCAGAAGCACATTGTGCTTTGTTCCTCTATTTATTCTTTATTCTTTATTCTTTCTTCTTTCATTCCATGCCATTGCTTTAATTGATATTTATTTTTGCTTCAAGCCAAGTTTCCAATCTATGCACATGACACTAAACTGACGAAATTAGAAACATTCTTTTGGCGCTTAGGTTGGGAATGCTTGATTCAATTGTTATCTAGAAATAGAAGTACAATAATTTATTTAGGTGTGTAGGCGAATTGTTTATTTTGCACATATCCATGAGTATCCTTATATGTTATTTGACATTCATTTCATGCCCATATCTCTCCATTAATTTCATGTATAGTGCGGTTTTAATTTAAAATTTGATTTACAATTATCAATTATTATGCATAAATTGACAGATACGAGATGTAGTAGTAAAAAAAATATACAAATTTATTTTATTTAACTGAGCAATAGCAAAATGGTGAAAAAAAAAAATTCATATAGCCAACTAGGATAAGTCTAGTTTGGTTTTAGTACGACACAAGGTTTACTTTAGTTTGGTATAAATATGCATCACAATTTAACTGTATTATGCAACATACAATGCACTATCACATATATGAAACACCATTGACACACACAAGTGGGACAAGTACATATTGTGGATTTAAATTTTATATCCTTATTGTATAGTTAAAATCACACGCTATCCTGTACTGTTATAGAAAAACATCAATTTTCCTATCTATAGTAAACTTTGTGTACTAGAGTAGCTACAAATTATATTTATTTCTATCTCTTCTAAAATTTTATTTAATGGAACTTACAAAAGTTCATAATGCTTGTGAGATAATTAGAATTTATCCAAATTCTAAGAAACAACATTATGAAACATAATGTCTCTGGACTATAACTTTTCATGTCGGATGTGAATAAATGGTTAATGATACCTAACCATTCAAGTATATAAACTTCACTTGGTGTGTATCTATTCAAAGAATCCTAGTATTACATCTGTGCTTGCTTTTCTTTATTTTTATTTATATAAAAAACTAGTGCTTGCGATATGTAAATGACAAAATACACCATACGAAAAATGCAGCAGGTTGAAACTTGCTACAGACCGCTCAGCAGGTTGAAACTTCATTCTAGTTTTTATTTGAGCAACTTTTTGACCTTAATGTAAGTGAAAGCAACCTAAACTTTAAAATTTAGGTCCTTATGATTTCAATTTAGTCATGAAAGTAATGATAGTACTTTGGATGAAATCTCATCCTCGTTCGTTCGTCCAACAAACTTCGCCAATCCAAAATTTGCAACCTGTAAAAAACATTGGATCAATTTAGCAAATCCAAAGAACTGTTTTTGTTCATCTTAGGTAGTAAAACAAATAAAATCTTAAGTTTTCATTCTTTTCCTTGTTCTATGCTAGCAGATGCATTGGGATAAAGGATTAAATGAGATAATTACAATGAAAAAATAGAAACTTTTATGCACATTAGTTCGAGGTGTTCCTGTTTATGTAGAACAAATTCAAGAATAAGTAAACTAATCTCCAAGATGTAAGCAACATATATACTAAAATGAGTTGTGAAGAATACCTTTGCTCTGAGCGTTTCATCGAGTAAGATGTTACTTGTCTTTATGTCACGGTGTACGTACCGTGCTTTAGTGTGATCGTGAATATATTCAATACCCTTCGCAGCATCTAGCACGATCTGTGTTCTTGCAGTCTAGGAAAGTGGCTGATGGCCTGTTTCAATAATTTGATGAGAATGAATTGACTATTTATTTCTCGATTTCAGTTCAACTCTGTAGAGGCGTTTAGCAATTGGACTAATTGATACAATGTGAAAATTTAAGCCAAGTATAGAGTAATGGATAGAGTATCATAATGAATTGGGTTAGATTTCGGATTAAGCCAAGTAAACCTAATTTAGATTCGGATTATGCTAAAACCAGTTTGAATTCAATCTGTTGAGAGGCCTATGCTAAATAAATACCTTTGAGTAATGGATCATGAAGGTGATCACTGACAAATCCATTTTGATTGTACTCATAAACCAAGTAGAGGTGGTCATCTCCACTGGCATACCCCAACAACTCCATCTATAAATACATATAGGCTTGATTGGTAAAAAATGTTTGAACTTTGTTAAATCACATTAAATTTCATTTTGCAGATATGAAAATGTTACTTACCACATTAATATGATGTATCTTGCACAAGACCTTGAACTCTGCAAAGAACTCCTTGGACTTGTTAGATCTCATCTTCTTAATTTGCGAAGAACTCCTTGGATGATTTAATTCCATATAGGTATGGCTACTATCTATCTATTGGCCGTGATGGCTATTGTAGGTTGAATGCTAGTGGGTTTGCATGGTGGGATGTTTGGGTTTAGAGAGGAACTAGAGAAAAGAAAATGAGAGTTTAGGAAGGAACCAGAGTTTCAAAGAAAGGATAATTTATTATCCCTACGTTTTTTAGATTGCTGCTATATTTTGTTTTAATCTATGGACCAAAGATGTGTTTTAATTTCATTATCCCAATTTGTTCATCTATAATGCGAAACCAATGTTTTTAGACCAAGACCTTTATTATTAACATTTTAACATTATAATTTTTTTTTTAATATGTTTGACAGATTGGCAATGGATGAAATATAGTTCGGGGAGCATCAAAGGATTACATTTTGAATTTTTGGATATATTTTGTCATAGATTTTTGTTATGAATTTGCAAGCTTGGAAGGTTTTTTGGAATTACATGTTTGAAGTTTTTTTCATATGTTTGACAGATTGGCAATGCATAAAATATAATTCGGGGAGCATCAAAGGATTACATTTTGAATTTTTGAATATATTTTGTCATAGGTTTTTGCTATGAATTTGCAAACTTAGAAGGTTTTTGGGCATTACATGTTTGAAGTTTGGGATTGTAAGAGATTTGTACTTAAATTGGATGTTTTGGATTTAATATGTTGTTTATATTTAATATGGTACTACTTTTGAATTAAGTTTATATTTTGGATGCTTTGCACAAGTGTGTTAATTTGAATTATATTTTGCTTATGTTTATAGGTTTATGAATTATGTATTGAACAGGGAAATTGTTAAAAAAAATTATAAATAATGAATTTTTGGTGACAGGTTTTTTTAGTTGTAAATTTACTTTTGGTGACATTTTAGTTATGTTGTTGAAAGTATGTGTCCATAATTTTTTTAGCGACCCAAAACTTGATTGGTAGCCAAAAGTTTTAACATTCAACAACCAATTCTTTTAGTCACTGAAAGATATTTTTAGCGACGCATTTATATGTCGCTGAAACTTAACATGTCATCAGCTGAAGGCTACTTTTAGTGACTAAGTCCTCGTTTGGGAACAGGCTAATTTAGTAATTTTTTGGCTATTTGGCTAAAAAGGTAGGTAAAAAAAACTTGTATATTTGGGATGACTTTTTGGCTAATTACGAAAAGATGTGCAAAAAGTAGAGAGAAAAGAGAATCTTTGACTTTTTGGTATGAGTTGTTGGCTTTTTGGCTAATTTAGTAACTTTTTGACTAATTGGCTAAAAAGGTAAGTCCCCAAACGGGGCCTAAATGTTAATTTATGGTGACAAAATTTTAGTCTTTTGGCGACGAAAATATTTGGTCGCCAATTTATTTATAAAGGCAACAAAAATTGCTTTGGTCGCCGAAGCATTTAGTGACAGGGCTTCAGCGACCAATTTTGTTCATGTCGCGGATACTTTCAGCAACCAAAATTACACTTTTGCTGACTAAAAAAAAGGTCACTAAAAGTGTTTTTTTTTTTTTTGTAGTGACTTGAAAGAAGCCAAATCCCTAAAAAATTACACCTTAGCAAAAGAAATATATTTTTAGAAATTAACACAACTAAAATATTAGGGACAAAATAAATAATTTAGTATCAAAATTTTAATTAATCTTTTTTTTTTTTTTGGGTTAAGGTATAATTGTTTATTCTAAAAATATCTGACTATGAATATAACATCAGTTATATAAACCACTTTAATATATATTTAATATTTTGAGATGAAAGGAACACAATTTAAAATTTAAGGACTAAAACACCACAAACCACATATACCATAGGTTAAAAGTGTGATTAATTTACTTCATCCTCTAGCTAAAAAAATGAACGAAAGACAATATTTCTTTTACAGACCTAAATTCCTTAGTTTTAATCATTAATGATAACACAAATTCCTTCCAATTCTTATAAGTAGAGTTTATTGAAGTTTCCCATCTAACAAATCCAATAAAAGTAGTTAAATTATGAAGAAAACTTGACTTTTTATTTTAAAAAAATATAAACAAATTATAATGCCTAATAAAGAGGAGCAATTATAAGTTGCCACTCACGGCACTTACCTGACAATGCTACAAAGTAATCAGAGCCCTTCGTTCATGCAAGATCCTACACACATGAATTGGTATAAATGAAACCACTCAAAAAATCTATATAAAACATTGTTACGGGTGACACCAAATAATTTTTTCCTACAGAAACCTACTAACTATGAGAAATTATTCCGGAGCATTGGAGCACTATTTAAACTTCTTGTAAAAGTATTGAATAATTTTGTATTATAAATAATTTCTTACTACGAATAATTTCTCCACTAACTATAGATTCAAAACTTCATACAATATGGGGATCAGATTTTCTTCCCAATCTAAAAATAAATAAATAAATAAATAAATTACCACATGGGTTTCAATAAATTTTTACAACATCATCAACTCGCCCCCTTTCTTAAAAAAAAAAAAAAAAACAAATAAAATCACACCCCATCTTGATTAGCAAATGTACAAGTGCATTAATATACTTGTACACAGTGTTTTGAAACTCAGACGGGTGAGTGAAGTGGAAAAGGAATCGGGGTGAAAAGGTCACCAGTTCAACCAGTGGCAGAACTAAGAAATTAAATCAGAGGGGGTACTTATTAATTATAACATTAAAAAATTTTACAAAATATTTCATATAAATTTTTACGATTGGCTTCAAGAAAGATATATATATATATATATATAAGAATTTATTCTTAATTAGGTTGTCATTGACTATATTTGTTTGGTTTGTGAAAACGGGTTGAACGTGATTCAAATAGATTGACTGGTATGAGCCCAAAATTATTATTGTGATCCATAAAGTTTGGGTCATGGTCCATCTTAGTGTATATATTATTTTATATGTGGATATATTATTTTATATGTGGATATGTGATATGTGATATGGGAGGACCCAGTAATTGTTTTATTTAGGCCCAGTCCCCTCTCCTATCCTTATTAGGGTTTACATATATCTATATATATGTAGATCAAAGGGTTATCAGCCCCATTGAAAGACAACGTGAAGATTAGGAGAATGAGGGGAAGAGCTGATGCTAAGGTTTTCCGATTGTGAATACCATCATCTGTCAAAGAAGCATAACTCAAGACAATAACGAAATCAAACGGTATGTATCTAAGTTTATATTTTAGTAGTTAATTATATTCATAGTGTTTTGATTTCTAGTATATAGATCTTATAATCTTACATGTGGTATCAGAGCAAGTTTATACTGGAATCAAAATCATGACAGATTATTTCAATAATTTTTTTAAGTATAAGAAATAAAAATAAATAAATAAATAAATAAAAACGTGAGTGTTGATTTGAAATTGTTCCGTGAATATTGCTTCGGAATACATCTTGTTCATTGTTGAGATTTATTGCTTTGAATATTGATTTGAAGCATATTTGATAACATACTGGCTCAAAGATTATAATATATTAAAATAATAAATAGTGATATTTTTAATTGGAAAATATTTATTTTAAAATTGTCCCAATTAAAAAACTTTTAAATCAATATGGGTGATACTGTCAAAGTGATTAATCTATTGAGATTTGTAAGTTTTTTAATAAAGATTCTGGGAAGCTCTTCTAATATTATATAGGTAATTGAGTGTATTAATTTTAGAGGTAGTGTGAGCCGCTAGTAAGGGAAATTTTATTGTTTTTGAAAGAATTTATCTACCCAAAGGAGATAATTTCTTGATAAATCATTCTTGCTAGTTGACTTGTTTATAGGTGTTAGAATGTGTCTTATATATTTAGCCCAAAGGTATTTGCATGATGATACATTTTGAAACATCTAACAATATTGTTAAAGTTTATTTGCAGCCCATTGTTGTGAGATTATAATTATTGCCCATGTATAATTAATTAAGATTATATTGAAGTTTAAAGATGTTGATTGTATTCTATATATTCAACCCAAAGGTGTTTATATAGTGATACATTCTGGCACATCTGAGAATATTGCTAAAGTTTATTCGCAGCATATTCTTGTGAGATTATACTAATTGCCTATGTTTAATTGAAAGTTGGAGTTGTGAACATGCTTTATACATATTCAGTTTAAGAGTGGTACATTTTAAATATTTGAGAATATTAATTGTGATTATGAAATTATTATTGTCCATATATAATTGAATGATATTATATTGAATTGAAAGTAATAAAAGGAGATATTGTTATGAAAATCAAATTTACTCCATTAAAGCTTTGATTATGAATCGGTTAAAAGATATTGAGTTAGCTTTAAGACTGACTGATTTAGATATTGATATACTCGAGAATGAATCTTCATCACCATTTATATTAAGACCTCAATATAGTGTGAAAGATTGAAATTATATTCAATGTTAATTATTTAAGAAAGTAGAGTTTTAAATATTCACTAGGTGATTCTTATAAGAAAATCTAAATTATACTCTACAATGCTCTATATAATGCCTTCGACTTTTACAAATCGTTATCTCTCTTCAGTGTTTTATGTTTTCCTTTTCAGAATATTCCGCAAATCTCTTTATATATTATTAACTCAAGTAAGAAAAATTCTTTAGAATTTTTGTGAGCTATGATGCTCTTCCCACTTCGGAATCTCCTTATTTGTTTTTTAAACTACTTAAAAAAATGCTTGTGTTAATCAAAATTTTATTTTCTGATCAAGTTATTTAAGTTAAAGTCTAGTAGTGATCTTATTTTAAAGAATGTTATTTTTATATCATCCATGAGATAAAATTCAATTTTAATGTCAACAAAATAAGCATTGTTATTATTTTTAATTTTGGTAATAAATAAAATAATAATAATAATTGAAATAGATTTTATTTTGACTTGGATGATAATTATCATAAAGTGTGTGGGAGAAATTATTTTATTAATTTTATAAATGAGTATTGATGTTATGCATTTGTCTATCTCATTTATGTTGAAAAACATATTGGTGAAGATTTTAAAATTATTAATTGAAGATGAATATTATAGTGAACATGATAATTTTGATTAATGTAGTAACCTCTTATTAATTTTTACAAAATTGTGGAATCAATTTAAATATATCATGGTTGTAACTTCGGAAGAAAGTTGAGTACTTGAGCGCCGTAATTGGACTCCAATAAAATGATGAGGTGTATGTTAACATGTTTAAATTATACAAGTTTTTGTGATAAAATACTATGTATACTTGTGTATACTTTACATATGGTACTAAGTTAAAAATATTTTTAAAACACTTTTGAATTGCAAACTAATATAAAATTTAGTTAGAATAACTTTTGAGTTTGGGATTGTACAAAAGTAAAAATTTTATGATATATTTTTGAAATCAAAATGGGAGCTATAGCTATTTGTTGTTACTTTGTAAGCTGCCAATGGTTCTATTATCTTGGTTCTGACATGAGAATCTTTTAAGCTTTTAAAATGTGAAGTTATTAGATTGGTGAATAGTTTAAATATATAAATCTTCTTGTATACTTGTGCCTATTATAATAAATTGGTCTGTTCATTCTCATATAGAGAAAGTGAGAGTGCAAGTAGAATCTGAAATGTCTATTCAGCCAATTGATAAAAGTTGAACATGCATAACACGTGCAACCTTCTAGACATTCTCATACAATTAAAAGATTCTTGCGATTATATTATTTTTCTAAATGAGCAATATCAAGAGATTGAAGAGATAATTATTATGTATGATGAAGATATTGGCGATTTGTAATATGGTAAATGAATTGGTACAAATTATTAATTAGATATGAGATCATGTTATACTTTTTTAAAAGGTTTGAAATCTAATGAGTTTTTTTTTTAAAGATAAATAAATGAATACAATGCTATTGCAAGAGGTTGTGATTTGAAAAGAGCATTGTTCTTACCAATGTCATAAATATAGGTTTATAATGATTATAGTGGTATTGTGACATTTTTATCTTTTGCTTCGCCAAACAAAATAAATTTGATTTGTAAGTTAAACAGATTTATTTATGGTTTTAAACAAATTTCTGAGCAATGATATTTAAAGATTCACCAAATATTATTTCTTGGCTTTATGGATAATACTGCTAATTTATGCATATATCTCAAGGTCAGTGGGAGCAATTTATTTTTCTTGATCCTGTATAGCGATGGAATTTTACTTACTAATAATAATTTTGAACTAATACTTGATGTGAAGATATTGTTGTTAATAAATTTTTGATATAAAATATATTGACAAAGTATTTTATGTGTTTGGCATTAAGATACTTGAAAAATAATTTAGAGGATTATTTGTCTCATCTCAAAGAGCATACCTAGACCACATTTTTACTGAATTTAATATGAAGAATTGAAAGTTTTACTTTGCTCTTCTTAATGATTGAGATTAATTAAGCAACATTCAGTATTCATAAAATGATTTTGAGAAAAAAATTCACGAGGAATGTTTTGTATGCTAGTGTTGTGAGAGTTTAATGAATTATGAAGTTTGGATTAAACTTGGTGCATATGTAATTAGTTTGTTAGACAATTATTATTTTAATTTAAGCCTTGACCATTGGGTTGGAACATATAAAGTGTTATGATATTTATAGAGAATTAAAGATTATACAATTGGCTATAAAAGAATTAATCATGTTAATATTATTGGTTGTATAATGTCGACTTTGGAAGTTGCTCAGATGATATATAGTGTCTGTTACTGGTTACATTTTTTATGTTTGCATGAGATCAATTTTTCACTATACAAACATGTTTTAGAGTTCGACTTGAGTTATGTAATTAAGGAATTTTATTTCAGAGCTTTGAATTGTTAATTTCATCTCCAAACCTATAAAGATGTATTATGATATATGGTTTTAATTTTTTCTATGAAGAATAACAAAAACTCTGATGGCGTTAAATACATAAATTTAAAGTACTTCAGAATTAGAGAGTTGTTAAAGATGATATTCTTTATGACCACATGTTATAGAATACATACTAGTTGATCCTTTAAATATAAGGCTTAGGCCAAATTTTAGTTTGCTAAATATATTGAGCATATGGGTACTTTACAATTTCTTATGTGCTTGGTTAAAGAAATTTTTTATCCATGAATATTATCTATGGTATATTTCAGTTAATAAAGTTTAATGTGTTTATTCACATTTTGTTTATAGTTATGTGTGTGTACACATAAATGGTAATTGTCATATATGTATACCTCTTATATGAGCTCTTACAGTTATATTTTAATTTTGAGATATAAAGATTTAGAATTGTATATGGATCCATGTCACGACCCAAACCCGCCCCTATGGGTTTAGCACCGTAACCGGCCAGTAATCCGTGATTACCAAAGGCCTGCTTAACAGTAATAACAGTAATATAGAGTACAGGGGCTGGCGGAAGCCAAAACAGTAATAAACGATGTCTAATGAGCTGTGACAGTCTGTATGCAAAAAAGACTTTTCATACATATTCACATTCAGAACCAAAACAGTGTATACATACGTATACAATCATCTAGGACAAGGACCTAATCCCTATTAGAACCGTACAGTACAGGTACAGTCAGTCTCTACAAAAATAGAGACAGAAATGATGAATCTAAGGCCAGGTTTGGCATTCTCCAAAAAATCCAAAAAGTCAAAAAGTCACTATCCTATTTAAGTCACATCATCTTATTTAAGTCACATCACCTCTCTAACACATCACTTCAAACCCAACCCAAATCCAACCCATATTTCATAAAAAGTCAAAAAGTGCACTTATTTAGTCTTCCCAAACTTGGCCTAAAACACCCCAAAAAGCCCTAGCTTGAAGGATTTGGAACCTCTCAGTGAGGCACAATGGCTGGCTTGACAAAAAAGGAGTTAAACCCAACGTTCCTAGCTTCGATCCGGTGCCTGGACACCTACATATATATATATATATATATAAACAGTGAGCTAAAGCCCAGTGAATAACATATGCGTAAAGAGGTTAAAAATGAATGTCCTTTCAGTATTTAAAACAGTCAGTTATAACAGTATATCAGTCATTCAGTCATAGCAGTCATATGTGGTACATCCCATAGCAAACAATACAGTAGGTCTTAACAGACCGAACAGTCAATTGATGGCCATCATATCAGTAAATAGTAGTGGTTCCAACATGGGAACCGACAGAGATCTCTGTAACAGTAGCAGTAATAGTACAGTAACAGTAAATTGCTATGGATGCCATGAATACAGTTCGCAAATAGGACAAACTTCATTCAGTAAGAAATATCATTTCAGAAAGCAGTACAGTTGGTCATTCAAAAAATATTCATGATTGAATATATCTTTACAACATTGTTACTCACAAAGTTCTGGGCTACAGATAGGCCAGTGAGCGTCCTCGGATGCCAACCCTACACAGTTACAAGATGAACACACACTAAGTTGCATGTTTGGGAAATAATAACTTAGTCCCTATCTTGACTCGGTGTGGTTCTATAGCATTATCCTCTTTAAGATGCCTTAAAAAAACTAGGCCTAGGAATGCCTAGGATGGAATGAGGATGCAAAGATGCACTTTAAAACACTTTTCAAATTTTTGCTGAAATAGGGATCCTACTCGAGCGTGGATTTCTCCGCTCGAGCGGATATGCAGACAAAAGAGCTATGCTCGAGCGTGACTTTCCTCGCTCGAGCAGACTGCAAAAGCACTGGATGCATGAAATTCACGCTTAACGGGCGCTCGACCCCCGCGCGAGTGTGAGACACAAGTTCTCGCTCGAGCGTGCATTTCCCCGCTCGAGCGGACTATAAACACATGCAAAGTACTGGATACACGCATTTCACGCTCGAGCGTTACTTTCCCCGCTCGAGTGGACTGCATGAACTCAGAGTGTACGCTCGAGCGTGGAGTTCCCCGCTCGAGCGTGGATCTAAAATCTGAAATTTCCAGATTTGTCTCCAAGCATGAAACTCAACATTTAAAGCATCAAATTCGATTCCTTTGGGCCAAGTACTCTTTTGTTATAACCAAGTGTTAGCTTGGAAAGCTGTAAGCCTTTAGGGCATTTGCTTTTGTCGTTAACATGTAATACTTTTTGTAATGAAACTCTGATGAATAGAAGAATGTGGAACTTTTATATATATCAATGTATGTCTATATTGGTGGGTTTAATGTTATTATTTGAGGGCGTTACATGTGGTATATTTCAGTTAATAAAGTTTAATGTGTTTATTCACATTTTGTTTATAGTTATGTGTGTGTACACATAAATGGTAATTGTCATATATGTATACCTCTTATATGAGCTCTTACAGTTATATTTTAATTTTGAGATATAAAGATTAACACTTTGGTTTAGAAGTGTATATGGATCCATGTCACGACCCAAACCCGCCCCTATGGGTTTAGTACCGTAACCGGCCAGTAATCCGTGATTACCAAAGGCCTACTTAACAGTAATAACAGTAATATAGAATACAGGGGCTGGCGGAAGCCAAAACAGTAATAAAAGATGTCTAATGAGCTGTGACAGTCTGTATGCAAAAAAGACTTTTCATACATATTCACATTCAGAACCAAAACAGTATATACATACGTATACAATCATCTAGGACAAGGACCTAATCCTTATTAGAACCGTACAGTACAGGTACAGTCAGTCTCTAAAAAAATAGAGACAGAAATGATGAATCTAAAACACCCCAAAAAGCCCTAGCTTGAAGGACTTGGAACCTCTCAGTGAGGCACAATGGTTGGCTTGACAAAAAAGGAGTTAAACCCAACGTTCCTAGCTTCGATCCAGTGCCTGGACACCTACATATATATATATATATAAACAGTGAGTTAAAGCCCAGTGAATAACATATGCGTAAAGAGGTTAAGAATGAATGTCCTTTCAGTATTTAAAACAGTCAGTTATAACAGTATATCAGTCATTCAGTCATAGCAGTCATATGTGGTACATCCCATCGCAAACAATACAGTAGGTCTTAACAGACCGAACAGTCAATTGATGGCCATCATATCAGTAAACAGTAGTGGTTCCAACATGGGAACCGACAGAGATCTCTGTAACGGTAGCAGTAACAGTACAGTAACAGTAAATTGCTGTGGATGCCATGAATACAGTTCGCCAATAGGACAAACTTCATTTAGTAAGAAATATCATTTCAAAAAGCAGTACAGTTGGTCATTCAAAAAATATTCATGATTGAATATATCTTTACAACATTGTTACTCACAAAGTTCTGGGCTACAGATAGGCTAGTGAGCGTCCTCGGATGCCAACCCTACACAGTTACAGGATGAACACACACTAAGTTGCACGTTTGGGAAATAATAACTTAGTCCCTATCTTGACTCGATGTGGTTCTATAGCATTATCCTCTTTAAGATGCCTTAAAAAAACTAGGCCTAGGAATGCCTAGGATAGAATGAGGATGCAAAGATGCACTTTAAAACACTTTTCAAATTTTTGCTGAAATAGGGGTCCTACTCGAGCGTGGATTTCTCCGCTCGAGCGGACATGCAGACAAAAGAGCTACGCTCGAGCGTGACTTTCCTCGCTCGAGCAAACTGCAAAAGCACTGGATGCATGAAATTCACGCTTAACGGACGCTCGACCCCCGCGCGAGTGTGAGACACAAGTTCTCGCTCGAGCGTGCATTTCCCCGCTCGAGCGGACTGTAAACACATGCAAAGTACTGGATATACGCATTTCACGCTCGAGCGTTACTTTCCCCGCTCGAGCGGACTGCATGAACTCAGAGTGTACGCTCGAGCGTAGAGTTCCCCGCTCGAGCGTGCATCTAAAATCTGAAATTTCCAGATTTGTCTCCAAGCATGAAACTCAACATTTAAAGCATCAAATTCGATTCCTTTGGGCCAAGTTTCTGGAAAACACTTTAAAACTCATAATATGACATGTTTCAAAGATCAATTTGCAAAATCAAAGCCCAAAGGTAGTTCAATTGAACCCATTTCCAAACAAAACTTCAAGAACATGATGTACATGCAACACGCATGTGTTCAATTGAAATCAAAGCTTCCAATACATAATCAAATGAGTCAATCCTTCCAAAAACATGCTGAATTCATGGACTAAAGCTAGAATAAAGACATGCATATGAGGATTTCCATGAAATCAACCTCAAAACTCAATAATGTGTACATGCATGCATGAATTCCTACGCAATTCAACATATTAAGCTAATTCATGCCTTAAATCACTAACCTTACCATGACTCATGCAAGAACAACTCAAACTCACAATTAAAAGGGTGAGTCTCCTACCTCAAGTCTTCAATTTCAAGAATGGAAGCTCAAATATGCAATGAATCCTTCAAATCTTCTAAGTCTCAAGCAAATTTTGATGAACTCAAGCTTACTTCCAACTCTCTACCTCTCTCTCACATTTTTGGTCTCTAGAGGAAATGAATGACATATCAAACATGAGGGAAGTAGAAAAAGAATGGTCTAGGATTGTCCACTAAGTGGCAATTTGGTAATAAAGCCAAACTAATATAATTTAACCTTATTTAATCCAATTTAATCAAACCAAATCAAATTTCAATTAAACATACTATAAAATTACATAAATTCTAATTGACATGAAACACTAAACAATTTCAGATTTGGCGGCCGATAAGGCCTTCAATTTGTAGTTTAAAACATAAAGCATGAACAGATCATTAGCAGTCAAACAGATAGACATGCATTCAAACTAATACACTCAATCAATCAGTCAGAATTTCAATCAATCAGTCACTTAACATGCTTAATCATAGATTAGCACTAATCAGTGGTGAGGATCGTCACAATCCATAAAAATATGATGCTTGGTTTAAAGCATGAAAGACCTCAGTTTAGAGGAATAAAGGCTTCTTTTGGAAGTGTAAAATGGAATAAAATTCCTTGCAGGGTCTTGTCAAGACCATACAGAGGACTGAATGTGGAATTAGCATGTTATATAATTTTTGGATCAATTATGTTGAAATTCCATACTACACTTTATCACATATAGGAATCCATGTTGGTGAGATATTAGTGTTTGTAATTGTGGAAGGTGTTATGTTGTTCAATTGCATAATTATCGCTACAGTTCGATATTAATATTTTTCATTGAACGGGATTCTGTGCTGAAATGTTTCTATTCTGAATCATGTTTATTTGGCTACTAAAGTTGTTTAACCCGAGAGTTATTTTTTCTTAAATAAAATATTTTCTTAAAGTAGTAATCAATGTTGCCTAAGTGGGAGAATATAAGAATTTATTCTTAATTAGGCTATCATTGACTATATTTTGTTTGGTTTCTGAAAAACGGGTTGAACGCGATTCAGATAGATTGACTGGTATGAGTCCAAAATTATTATTGTGATCCATAAAGTTTGGGCCATGGTCATCTTAGTGTATATATTATTTTATATGTGGATATGTGATATGGAGGTGTAAGGCCTGTTTTAAGTTATTTGGGTTCCTTAATGGGAGGGCCCAGTAATTGTTTTATTCAGGCACAGTCCCCTCTCATATCCTTATTAGGGTTTACATATATCTATATATATGTAGATCAAAGGGTTGTCAGCCCCAATGAAAGACAACGTGAAGATTAGGAGAAGGAGGGGAAGAACTGGTGCTAAGGTTTTCCGATTGTGAATACCATCATCTTTCAAAGAAGCAAAACTGAAGACAATAACGGAATCAAACGGTATATATCTAAGTTTATATTTTAGTAGTTAATTATATTCATAGTGTTTTGATTTCTAGTATATAGATCCTATAATCTTACAATATATATATATATATATATATTTATTATTGTAATTAGTATATCATGGACAATATATATAAAAAAAAAAGTCATGGATATAAGTTTAAAATAAATTATATAATGATAAAATAATTTTTTATACAAAATTTTAATAAAAATTCAATATAATAGTAATATCATGTCATCATTGACATATAATATCACCAACCAATAGTAAAGAAACACATAGAGGATAAACCCCACATGTCAAATGTACCTAACAATTCAATAAATTCTAAATTTTTATTGGGATTAATTATAATTGTATTTCAATAATGATAGATATCGCGATTGTATTGAAATTTTCATAGATAATAATGTGACTTATCTTAATATCTTTATTTTCAATAAAAAAACAACCATTATTATTCTCATTATTTTAAAAATGTCATTGATATTTCTCTCTAAATAATATTTTATAATTTTTTTTGTTTAAAATATTTTCTTTATATTTACACAAAAAAAAAAATTTATTCCAAAATCCAAGGGGGGGCACGTGACCCCGCTGGTCTAGTTGTGGCTCCGCCACTGAGTTCAACCATCAAGTCGAAATGGTCAAATCGTGACGTCATAATTACATCATAAATATATTTAAAAATAATTAAATTCAACAAAATAATAGAATTTTCAATTACATTAACAAACAAACATTTAAATAATTGCAATACCAGATTAAAGAGCATTGGATTTAAAAGTGTTCAACTACATTAACAAGCAAACAAATATTTAAATAATTACAAGCATTTAAATATTTACTGGTATTACTAAGCTATGCCAGAGTAGCTTAAGTATGTAAAATGAAGAGACAAAAACAGAGCAACATCACAGTGAAGAAGGGAAAAGAAAGATGAAGGAAGAAAGCGAAAGAGAAGCTAAAAATCCTTACTAGAATAAACCAACAGTAGAGGTCGAAATCCTCATCGGAATTGTGTCCTCTGTTGGCTAGAATCCAACAGCTAGACAGAGAATGTGAGTGACCTAAACCGACACCCAAAAGAGAGAGAGAGAGAGAGAGAGAGAGAGAGAGAGAGAGAACCCTTCCCCATGTTATGGCATATCTATGTAGCCCAAACATTTGAAATTTTTTGAGGGTTTTTTTATATGTTCAACAAAACCGTCCAATTCTTAAAACCCAGTTCAGTTTGCCAAGTTTGGCATGTAACGCCCTCAACATATTAACCAATAGAAAGAGGAAAGGACACAAACAAACATGCAATCTTCTTTTGATGGACCAACTCCTTCAATTATATTTCATTTCAAGGAAAGAGTTAACAAAAGAAGTGTTCACATGCGATATACATTCACCCTCTTAAGAGATGAATGTACAACATGTGTAACAATAAAAAAGAAAAGAAAAGAAAAAGAAATAAATAATAAAGTAAGTGCCCAAAGGCTACATATTCCAAGGCTTCAGCTTGGTTACACAAAAGGTTATTAACCAACACATAAAGCCCTTGGCTTGCATTTACATCATACACACAAAAAAAAAAATATAAAAGAAGAAGGAGAGCCTTTTGCCCTCAACACATTCCACGCCTTCAACTAAATGGAGCCACAACATCCTTTCCTGCACAATTCCACTATAGGTGAGCACAAAGCCCAGTAGAGATGTCTTCACAAAGTATATATGTTTAAAAGAAATCTTATATAGTTATATGAATGTAGTGCTATTCCATATTCAATTATCAAAGTTTTGCATCTCTTTTGAAATTCATGCAAAAGTCATTTCAAAGTTCATTTTCTTCACAAAAACCAAGACTGTAAACAATGGGGTAGTAAATACAACTTAGGTAATTTTCCAGGGCTAGTGTCTGCAAGTAGGCGTATCAAGCACTACCAAAATCCTACCTTACCGGCTACTAACCGGAGAACTTAGGCACCGACACGTGCGTGTTTCTGGTCTTACGCCAAGGACACTCATGCCAACTTAATTTCCAATCTACACCCCCTAACTGGGCTTACTAAACGTATTTACCCCAAAATGTTTTCATCAATAACAATTATCTTTCTCAAAATCAAGAATTTATATCAAAGTTAAGATTTGCAAATGAGTCAATGAGAATAGACCACACATAATTATCTCCTTTGTACAACATTGCCAATATCTTTCACATTTATTCAAGTATAATTTCCACGATCCGAAACCTTCCAAAACCAAAACAAAAATAGAAATCCATGTGATATATGAGATTCTCACATATTCACAATCAATATCCATCATTAAATTTTCAAAGCGCCGACATGCACATCCCATGTTTTCATAATTGTTCAATCAAAATTTTCATTTCTTTTCATACATACCTCAACAGTATAATGTCCCAGAAAGTTTTCTTCATACACTTAAGAGATTTATCATCAATTTTATAAATATCACATTTTCCATATTTCCCCAAAATCTAGGATTTTATCAAAAATGGGATTTTTCCATTTATTTTTAAAACACTATAAGCAAACATCCCCCAAATAGTTCATAGCCCACCCAAAATAATTTATTTTGGACCAAGTCATGAGAAAGAATACATTTCTCAAATATTTTAAAGCTTAATTAAAAAGGACAAGACATATATAACTCAAAAAAATCTCTACCTTAAAAGTTGGTGGATAAATGATGAAAAGTTCTGAACCAATGGTGTAAAAATCTAATCTCCACCATACATTACGTAGCCCTCGACGAGCTCTCCAAAATTAAAGAAGGCACCAAGGTTGAAAATCCCAATAAATAGTGAGGGATCAAGGAATAAATGAAGTAGGTTGGAGGGTTTCTAGAGAGAGATGAGAGAAAAGAAAGTGAAAGTTAATGTAGAGAGAGTGTGTAAAGTGAAAAGTGATGGGAAAGTGGGTAAGACTCAACTTTTGAAGTGATTGGATTCAATTTTTCGGAGTTGACAGTCAACAAACCACTCGAGCGACCAATGGTGTGCTTAAGTGAATAGTTCAATTTTTGAAAGATTGCTCGAGCGATGAAACTGGCGCTTGAGCCAAAAACATCCACTCCCAGAATCTCTACACCCCTCTGTAAAAGACTACTTGAGCGATCAATTCTTTGGTCGCTCGAGCAAAAAATTCATGCTTTTAAAAGTTCAGTCTATAAACCAAAGTACTAGAAGGTCGGATTCACCGCTCGAGCGGTCCCACCTAGAAAATGAAACCAGGAACTATCAAAACAACAACTAACCTTCCCTGTTCCTCTCCAACACCCAAAAGTGCAAGATGACATCTCGGAATTCATAAGAATGTACTTAACGTAACAATCACGAGAGAGAATGAATAACAACACCACTTCAATGAGTTAAACAATGAAGAAGGCACACTTAAGAGACAGATGCTACCAATAATGTACTCAATAGCTTTAAAGGAGTCGGGACATCACATGGCGATTGAACCAATGGTTATTCCATTTATTTCAATTTACATCGGTTTTGAAGCTTGTCCGGGTCTAGAGGGTTTTTCAGACCAGAACAAGGTCTGCTCATTGGTTTGACAGGTTTGACCGGTTAGTCCGGTCCGGGTTTCAAGACATTATAATATGAATCCATTGCGTCTCATAATAAAAAAATAAATAGTATACATTAGTCATTTGATTTCCATTTTCATTTCTTTTAACTTTCACTTGTGAAATTTAAAATCTAAATATAATGTATATGAAAATAACAACTCATAAATTGTAGTTAAGGAATGGATAATATCAAAAAGAATTATAAAAAAAATGGGAGATTTACACATAAATCCTAATAGGTAGACTTATTGTTCAATAGGTTCTATGATAATTAATGATATTTTTCATCAAACACTATTAAAAGCGTCATTAAATATTAATTTTCAACGACGGTTTAAAAAAGTTGTCACAAAAAATGTCACTAATTATAAGTTTTAAAGACAGTTTAAAAAAATCATTACAAAAAAATTATTAATTTTTAACTTTTAGCGACAGTATAAAAAATTTGTCATAGAAAAACGTCACTAATTATAAATTTTAGTGACAATTTATAAAAATTTTGACAAAAAAGTCATTAATTGTCAATTTTTAACGACATGCAAAAAATGTCACAAAAAAATATTTTTACTGACGATTTTATAAGAACTTATTTTTAATAGGATTTGATGAGAATTAAATCAATGTATTATGATTTATTGGTAATTTATCCTAAAAAAAATGCCATCACATTTTTAAAAGGTTTTGTTATAGTGTAAAAGGAAGGGAGATTTATTAGAAAATCATTTTTTAAGTGGTTGTATCTCAATTAGTTCATAAGATATTCTTGTATTTCAATAAATCCTATTATTTGAACAATTTATCTATCAAATCCTAATTCTCATATTTAAAATATTTTATAAACATTTCTACAATTACAAATATTTTTTGAACGGTTAGGAATTTGGTGATGTGAACATTCATATTTTACAATGTGAGTATTCACATTGACATGTTAACATTCATGCTGATAATGTGAACATTTACATTGACGGTATGTACATTCACATCACCGAACATTCATACTGTAAATGTGAATATTATTATAGGTATTTTGATAATTATGTCACCCATAAGACTTATTAAAATATAAAAAAAATAATATAGACTAAATAAAATATAAGTAGGTAAAAAGAGATTTATGGAAAAGTACCCCTAAAAGTAAATTATCAAAATTATAAAAATTAAATGCTAAAAAGTACTATATTTTTATAATGTGCTCATTAACAAGTGTCATTTTATCAAAATTATTTTTCTATTTTGGATAAGTAAAATTGATAAAAAAGATATATAGATTTTAGTCATTAAACTCAATATAAATATATATAAATTGTCTAAAATATCATTTTTATGAATTTAATGATTAAAATATCTTTTTCTTTATCGATTCTACTTAACAAAAGTAAATAAATAATTTATATTGAAAATAAATAAAAAAAATTAAGATTTAAATTAATAAAATTAAAAACTCATAATTTATTTTGTTATAAGGTCCAACTCACACTTTTTTTTTTTCTTTTATATAATTGCCCCCATATACTTTTACACACATTTTCAGTACACACAATAGCTGTAATAATGATTTTAAGTACTTTCTAAGTCCCAAAATAATGATCTCTTTTGGTAAATCTAACTTTTTTTAGGAATACAATCATTACACTTTAAAAAAATTGATTTTCTAAAATTACACTTTTGATAATACATTTTTTAGAAATATCAATGTCATAATTGTACTTTTTATATTGTTTATTAGTTTAAAAGAAGGGCAAAATAGGATATTTATATTATTTTTATACTTGATTTTTGAAAAGGGACTAATATTTTGAGATAATGAAAAATGAAATAAGGGACTAATATTTTGAGATGAAAGAAGTATTTTTTTAAACTTTTACTATTGAAAAATAAATCACAATTTTTTTTTTTTTTTTGGGAGTTGCTTATTGGGCAGTAATCTCGTACCAGAATGGAGAGAAACATTGTAAACAATAAAGCTTCCGACCTCCACTGCTGGGGGTCGTGCGTATCACCTACTGATTGGCCAAAAAAAGATTATTTATTTATTTATTTTTATTTTCAGTGAATGAGAAGAGTCCAGGTCACTGGGTCGGACCCCCGCTGGGGTCTGAAGCACTTCTCCACTTTAAAATGTTGGGAGATATTCATCGATCTTCGTTGGACTAATCATACGGAATGATTTTCTGTAGCTTAATCATTAATCATCACTTTTCTTTTCTTTTCTTTTTTTTTTTTAAATTGTGACAACTCATTTATCGACAAGCAGTCTTTTACATTAATTAGTTAAATAAAAATAATACGTGTCCTAAGCCGAACCATTTACGTCTCTTGCAATGGTTCTGTTACACCTTTGTCGGCGCCTATCTGTATTTTATAAAAAATTGTATAGATCTAATGATCCAATGGCCATTTATGAACAAGCTTTAAAAAAAAAAATAAATAAATAAATAAGTTAGTAGTTAATTTTTAACTCATTTGAAATTACATTATCCCACATAAAAAAATCAAAAAAACTAAAAACAATTTTAAAAAAAATTAATTTTTAACTAACTCCTCAAATGTCTTATATAAATATAAGATTTACAAATTAAGAATTCCACATTTATATAAAATATTTAATCAATTATTTAATAAAAAAATTTAGGACAAATTACATATACCCCTTGAGGATTGGCTAAATTACAAATACCCTTTAAAGTTTGAGAAATTATAAATTTTCCCCTAAATGCTATATTTGCATAATAAATTAGGAGATAATTTGTTATGAAATATAAATCTCAGGAAGCAAATTATTATGAAAATACAAACCTCAGAAGCGAGATATAATTTTTAAAACCTCAAAAAAATATCTATAATTTAATTAAATGTCGAGGAAAATATATATAATTTGTCCAAAAATTTTAATGATCTTAACCCTATTGTATTTTATTATTAAAAAAAAGGTTCTTGTTGTCAATCCGCCTCTCGTGTGGTCCCATGAAATTTGACCGTTGCATGTCATCAGAACCCGACTACGACCTTTTGGCAGATAGTACTCTCGGTACGTATTATTCAGATCCTACTGTATTTCTTTTTAAAATTTTAATGGAATGATCGACTATTTGGCCACCGACTCTGTCCATCTGTCAAAATTGATCCATCTAATTTAGTCCTTATTTGTCATCCGACTCTGTCCATCTGTCAAAATTGATCCATCTAATTTAGTCCTTATTTGTCATCTGAAAAAGTTGAAAAATTAAAAATCAATATTATATTTAAATCATATAATCTTAATTTAAAAAGTGTATTGATTTTTCAGCTTTTTAATTTTTTAATTTAAGGTTAAAAAGTTTCGCCTATGAATGATTTTTTAGCTTTTTTAATTTTTTGTGAGAGAAATAATATAATAATTATGAATTGGATGCGATGTTTTATTTTATTAGGTTAAAAAGTCTATTTTATTTTTTTATAACTAAAATAACCCTAAACCCAACCAAACTATTCTTCCCAAATGAAGTCTTAATTGTATAAGTGGATGGATATAAATAATTTATAAAAAAAAAATGTGTTTATGTTCCGATAGATGGTGAATAAGGGTCACTTAGGGGTTTAAATTTAGTCCGATTCACTTGGGGCCGAATTTGAGCCGGCCAATGTCGGGCCATGCGGGGTCCCACCAAAATTTGGAGGGCCGGACCGACCCACGGGCAATAAAATTAGGCCTAGACCCAGGTGTATTCAGGCCTCGGGTTGGGCTAATGGACTTAGGCTTCAACTCAGGCTTGCCCCTGCTTGAACAGTGCTATTTAATTTTTTCTACTAAAATTTTATTTTTTTTTACTAAAAATGACATTGGGCCTCGGGTAAGCCAGACTTCAAAATGACGGTCCAAGCCCAGGCTTAGGGGTCCGAGCCTAAACGGACCGGGTTCACTCGGGGTCGTGGGCCATTTTTACACTCTTAGTCACCCAATTCAACTTGATTCGTCAATCACCTTAAAAAAATAATATTACATTTTTATATTTTGTATGTTAAAAAAATGACATTATATTTGATAATAATAGTAATTACTTATAAAATATGAAAGTTTGGTCTTTATTTTAATTATAAAAAATGAATAATAACAATTTTTCAAGTCAAATAAGATCAAAATAGTAAAAGTGTTGGACAATCTTCACTGTATTTAAATAGATTAAATTCTGTTGTATACAAAACAACAACAAAAATATAAAGAAATAAAGAAAATGAGAGAATATGTTTGATTACAAAAATCAAACTCGAAATAAACAAATAAATAAAAATAGATTTTATTTTGTTACAAAAACAAAATTAAAATCTGATTAAAATAAATAAAAACAACACTGAAAATAAATTAAATAACTTGCTTGATTTAATTTGTCCGAATTATTTTCTGATCAAGTCCAGTGTTTGACACTGTGTCCTTAAGACAGATTCGTCCTCTCCAAGGTGCTTTCAGAATTTGGACGTCTATCTCCCATGATGAAATGATCTACCACAAACAATAGCAGCACTACAAATTGTTTGCCTTACGAACACACTAAGTGTTTATACTCTCTCTGACAAGAAAATAATGCAGCAAAATGAAGAGGAAGTTTGCAGAATTATGAAGGACGAAAATTAGAGTTACAAAATCCAAATGAGGGTGGTCCTATTTATAGATGTGAAGGTGACTCTTTGTTTTGAATTGAACAGGTATCATACCTGCTCAAACAGGTTTTGCACCTGTTTAATTCAAATCTAACAGCCGTATATTCTTCTATAAATAGACAAGTCTCTCATTTGTTTCTTTCACTGAATTTTCAGTACATAAGCATTCTGAGTACAAATAGAGAGAATACCTGACACAACGGTCTCGGTATTCTGCACATCTCCCGGTACTAGGGCAAACACTCGACCCTGCCTCATGGGCTCTTTCCCGATAGCTCTGGGGTTCTGTTTTGGTGCAACAGTTGATGCCGCCACGCTTGGTGTAGCTTTACTACTGGCCTGTGGAGCAGAGGGGCAGTCTTTAACCATGTGGCCCACTTTGCCACACCCATAACAGGCTCCTGATATCTTGTAACAAACCCAGTGAATAACATAATGCGTAAAGAGGTTAAGAATGAATGTCCTTACAGTATGAAAACAGTTCATTTAAACAGTATTTCAGTCATTCGGCCAGTACAGTCATATATGGTACACTATTGGCATAACAGTACAGTAAACAGTAGGTCTTAAAAGACCGAACAGTAGTGATGGCCATCAGTCAGTAACAGTAGTGGTTCCAACAAGGGAACCGATAGAGATCTCTGTAACAGTAACAGTAAACAGTAAACAGTAGGTGCTAAGGATGCCACAATACATTTCAGAATATAGGACATACATTCATTCAATTAACAGTATTCAATTCAGAAACAGTACAGTTCAGTTGTTCAGAAAATAATCATTTTTGAACATATCTTTACACAATCGTTACTCACAGAGTTCGGGCTACAGTATGCTAGAGCCTACGCAGTTAACAGATTGAACACACTAAGCTACACAGCTGGGAAAGATAGTAACTTAACCCCTAATGCCTCGGTGTGTTCTACATCTATATCCTCAGTAAGATACCTTAAACTAGGCCTAAGAATGCCTAGAATGGGATGAGGATGCAAAGATGTACTAAAAAAACAGTTTCAGAAGTTTCAGAAAAACAGATTCCCGCTCGAGCTCAGGTTTCCCCTCTCGAGCGGTCATGCAACAAAGGTACACGCTCGAGCGTCAGATATCCCGCTCGAGCGTACTGTAAAAGTACTGGATGGGTGAAATCTCTGCTCGACGGACGCTCGACGCCCGCTCGAGCTTGAGACACATGACTCCGCTCGAGCGCCCAATCCTCCGCTCGAGCGGACTATAAAACAGTGCAGAGAAAATACTGGATGCTCGGATTCTACGCTCGAGCGCCACTTTCCCCCGCTCGAGCGGAAGTGCAAAATCTGGGAATTCCAGATTGCACCTCCAAGCCAAAAACCAAGTTCAAATACATTAAAACCAATCCTCTTGGGCCCATTTTCTGGAAAACATTTGTAAACACATAGAATAACATGGTTCAAAGCTCAACTTGAGAAATCAAAGCCCAAGGGTGTTTAATTCAAACTCAATTTCAAACCATTTTTCAAGAACAAGATGAACATGCAAACATGCATGAGTTCAAATCAATTCAAAGCTTCAATTTGATGCTCTAAGGAGCCAATTGTTTCCAAAACATGATGAAATCATGGACCATTACAAATTCATGGACATGCATGTAACAATTTGCCATGAACTCAACTCAAAATCCAACAATTCAAACATGCATGCATGAATTATGCTCTATTCAACATGCTAGAACTAATCCATGGCTCAATTCTCAATTTTGACATGAATCATGCAAGAACAAGATAAACAAGAGGGTAATTACTCTACCGTAGGTCTCCAATGCAAGATTAGGAGCTCAATTAAGCAATCTACACTTCAATTCTCCAAGCAATTCAAGATGAATTCACTCTAACTCCCTATTTCCCTCTCTCTAGTCGGTGATGTGCTCAAAAGAAATGGTTGAGCAAATGTTCATATCAAGTATAAGGCTCAAATGTGTGTGAGATAGAGGTCCACTAAGGGTTAGTTTGGTAATTAGGTCCAAAACTTGCAATCCATTGATATTTAATCTAATTTAATCATACCTAATCAGTTTTTAGATAATTATACCATAAAATCACATAAATTATGATGATCATAAAGCATCAATCAATTCTCGGTTCGGCCGCCGCTAACGCCTTCAATTAGCAGTTGAAACATAAAACGTGAACAGATCAAATAAACAATCAAACAGATAGAATACAAATTAACATACATACTTAGTCAATTCAGTTCCAGTTTTTAATCAGTCAGTTCAGTACTTTAATCAGTTCAATTAGCAGTCATAATCAGTTCAGTTCAATGGTAATCAGTGTTCATTCGGTAAGCAGTGGTGAGGGTTATTACAGATGTGAAATACGAAATTTCTGAATGAATAACATCAAATGAGGGTGGTCCTATTTATATATGTAAAGGTGGCTCTTGGTTTTAAATTGAACAGGTATGATACCTGTTGGTTTTGAATTCAAACAGATTTGAATCTGTTAATAATTCAAACAGATAGCAAAAAAAGGGGGAAGGGCCCTGTTTGGGTGTGCACTAATTCCAAACTAGTTTGTTTCTGTTTGAAAACGGGAAGGGCCCTGTTTGGATGTACAGAAAATCCAAATCAGTTTAATTTGAATTCTAGATTTTATTTTACCAAAAAATAAAATTAAATTCAAATATTTTTGGCCCAAAAAGATTAGTATTGGGCCGAACAAGCCCAACCCAACCAACCACACACCACGCACCCGCGCCCAAGCCCAGACCCAGGCCCAGACCAACCCGCCCGGACGGACGGCGGCGGCGGCGCGCGTGTGTGGTGATTTTTGGGTCCAATGGGGCTAGCCCATTTTGCCCATAACCTCTCCCTCTAAAACACTTGGGTACCCCTTGGGGCACACCCCAAGTACGAAACCCATGCCTTATAAACCCTTTCAAAACTTCCCACCAAATCAATGTGGGACAAGCCATTTTACAACCTTAAGGAATTTCCACCAAAACTCCATTTCCATGGAGCACACTTTGGCTTCAATTTCCCATTCACTCGGTAATTTGCAGAATTTAACAAATATACCACGTGAATCACAACGCGGCATAGAACGCGTTACCACTTTGACCCGAGTAAATCGACACTCGGGGCCCACCTAAAAAATAGACCAAACTTAAGAAAAAATTATGGTTTTACCATCATGCAAAATTATTTGAAAACTTTGAACTTGAGATATTACCGTTTGGGAGTCTACCATAACAAAGTCCAGAAATTTACCGACGACAAATTTCTTCGTGCCGGCATCTTCTGTCTTGTATTTCTTCTCCAAAGAATCCCACAATTCTTTTGCTGTTTTCAGAGGACAAAACAGAAGTGAAATACGAAATTTCTGAATGCAAAA
>NW_021025230.1:575931-649087 GCF_004153795.1 Camellia sinensis | reverse complement strand
AAAAGTCAAAAAGTCACTATCCTACTTAAGTCACATCATCTCATTTAAGTCACATCACCTCTCTAACACATCACTTCAAACCCAACCCTAACCCAACTCATATTTCATAAAAAGTCAAAAAGTGCACTTATTTAGTCTTCCCAAACTAGGCCTTAGTCTATTTTGTCTTTTTTAGATTTTAACATAAAAAATGCTAAAATCTTTCTTTCCAAATTCCCCCTTAAATTATAATTATTTTATTTTTTTCATAATTACTAAATTAACTAAAAAAATTAATTATCACTATAAATACAATTTTTTTCAATCAAATTAAAATAATTAAAAAATATAAAATAATCAATTAAAATAATCAAGGTCTAAATCATTATATATATATATATATATATAATTTTTTAATATATTAAAATTAGCTTATTTTTGCTTTTTACATTTTTATTTATTAGAATCTTCTAGTTTAGATGAACTTAAAAATAACATATCTTAATACGAAATTTAAAAAATATATATACATATATTTAAAAAATAGCAAAATTTATAATTTGCAGTCTTTTAAAGAATATACTCTAAAAAGCAGTATTTGGAGGATTATTTTGAGGGTAATTGACATGGCCCACTATGAACAACCCAAGCCTACTACTTAGGGCCCAATACATAATTCAATTAATGAATCCCAGTACCGCTGAAGCCCCACACATCAATAAGAGCCAATGGCATCAAGACACATGGCAAGAGAAGGGCAAGCCACATTAGCAGACAAAGATCTGCAATGTTATTGCCACGGCACATCGCCATTAATGAGGCCTCTTACAGCATTTATTGCGATAACCCCTCTCCGTTGGGACGGCATGCCCTCACCCTGAATAAGGTAAGCTACAGCATAGACTTTCGGCCAAGGTGACAGGTCAGAAGGGACAACGAAATGATTACCAGAGGATATAAGCAGACGTCAAAGGCAAGAAGAAGGTTAAGCTTTTCTATCTCTAATTTATCCACACATCCCACTTCTCTCTCCAACTTGCTCGTCGGAGGGTTCACTAGGGGACTCCCCGTTCCCCATTGAACTCTTGTGCAGGTTTTTTGGAGGGCTTGGTCATTCAGACGTAGGCTCAAGGAGCGTGGATCAGTCCGACCTGTTCGATCAGTCCGACCCGTTCCACTTGGAACGAATTGCCTCATCAATTGGCGCCGTCTGTGGGAAGCTCTTACTTCGCGCCAATTGTGCTCATTGTCGCTGGAGGCCCTTCCCCAATAACCCATTTCCTATCATCTACCAAGGTGTATGGTCACGACTAGATCCATGGCTTTTCACCCCAATGTTCCCGATCATCAAGCCGACCCCTTCAATCCAAATAACCCACCACCGTATTTCATTGAGCTCACCAACAGCATTAACCGCTTGGCCGAGCAAAACCAAACCCTAATTAATGCTCTTCTCCAAAGAAACCTTCCTATGCCGCCTCCACCACCTCCAGATATTCCCCCCAACTAAGAACGAGCCCCAAGCCACACTATCCTGCAGCCTAATCCACCCAACTTGGAAGGCTTACAACCCCCTCTCCCAGGTGTAAACCTGCCACCTCGGGGCCCACAGCCATCGATCCCGGCAACGACTCCCGAAGGAGAGGCCAGCAGCGTCTAGCCCCCGCTGCCCTCCAGTGGTGACAACATCCCTCTCTGGGACGCAGAACTCCGAGCCATGAAGCTCCAGTTCCAAAGGGTCATACAGAACATACAGCATAAACCATCTACCACAGCCAACTCCCCATTCGCTGCCTCCATCAGGGACAAACCTCTACCCCCTAAGTTCAAATTGCCCACCATCGACTCTTTTGACAGTACGATGGACCCAGTCGACCACTTAGAGACCTACAGAACCCTTATGATCCTCTATGCATTCCCTGACGAGATTATGTATCGGGTTTTTCCCGTGACACTCAAGGGGTCAGCTCGACTTTAGCAGCTGCCGGCGGACTCTATTTCCACCTTCCAGCACCTGAGTGACTCCTTCCTCAGCCATTTCATTGGAGCTCAGCGCCAGCAACGTCCGGCAACCTAACTCTTCAACATCCATCAGACCGAGGGGGAGTCGCTGTGCAGTTTCGTTACCCGCTTCAACACTGAAGCCTTGCAGGTAGCGGAAAATGATGACAAAGTCATCCTTACAGCCTTCATGGCCGGTCTACGGTCATCTGACTTCCTCTTCTCCCTCTCAAAAAACCCCCCGACCTCCATGGCAGCCCTACTATCCAAAGCCCAAAAGTACATGAACGCCGAAGATTCCCTAACTGTTCGCCAAGACCCTGCAGCCAAAAACCCCACCACTAGGGAGAAGAGAAAAGATTCAGACACCAGAAACACCCAACACAGTAACCAAACACCTCATTATACCGACCGACCCTCCCGAGCTGACTGATCGGTACTAGCCTGACCGCCCGGCTGGTTCGAGCGGTACACACCCCTCAATTCACCCATGGAACAAGTCCTCAATCAGATCCAGCATGACTACCCCCTAAAATGGCCCCAACTATCACGGACTCCTTCCAATCGGAGAGACCAGTCCAAATACTACCGTTTTCACCAGGACCACGGCCATAACACCGAAGAGTGTGTTAACCTTAAAGATCAGGTCGAGGGCTTGATTTGTCAGGGTCGTCTCAGTCGATTCACGGAAACTCGCCCTCAACAGAGACAACGGACTGAACCCATCAGAAACAACCGCTGGCACACCCTTCCCTGACAACCAGCACAACCTAACCAAGGTCATGATCACCCTCCACAACAACCTCGGGTACAAGGTAACCCCGTCCCACCTGTTGGAGAAATCAGAGTTATTTCCGGCGGGCTTGCTTGGGGAGAACCATCCCGCTCGGCCCAGCGGGCAGAACTCAGAAAAATAAGGTAGAGCTCAGACAAAGAAGTTATCACATTGGACCGACCCTCCAAATAGCCCAAGCAGTGGACCGAGCCTATCACCTTCACAGACGCTGACTGCATAGGCATTCGTTACCTCCATGATGACCCCCTCGTCATTTCGACCCTCCTCTCCAACTACAAGGTTAGACGGGTTCTCGTAGACAATGGTAACTCTTCAGGCGTCATCTTCCTCAACTGCTTCCGCCAGCTCAAGATCGGGAAAGAAAGTCTGTCCCCTCTCCAAACCCCTTTGGCCAGTTTCACTGGTGACCGGGTGACCTCCATCGGCTTCATTAATCTCCCCATCACAATCGGCGAGTAATCGTGGCAAACCACCAAGTTGCTCACTTTCCTTGTTGTCGACCGCCCCTCTGCCTACAATATCATCCTCGGCTGTACCGCCCTAAATGCTTTCCAAGCTATCACATCAACTTACCACCTTGTCATCAAGTTCCCCACCGATCTGGGGGTCAGGACAGTGAGGGGAGAGCAGACCGTGGCCAGAGAATGTTATGTCGCCTCACTCAAAGAAGTCAAGCTGAAGGAGGCTATGATCATTGAGGGACTCAATGTCAGAGACGAAGACGAGCTGGTTAAGGGGGAACCAATGGAAGAACTTATCGAGGTCCCCATCGATCCTACTAACCCAGCAAAAACTGCCAAGATAGGCAGCCAACTATCTACCAAAGCAAAGGCTGACCTTACTGCCCTCCTGATCGAACACAACGATGTATTCGTATGGACCCACTCAGGCATGCCGGGTATTGACCACTCCTTCATAACTCATCGCCTCAGCATTGAGCCCCACTTCTGACCCTTCTGCCAGAAGCAGCGCATCTTTCATCCGGAGCGCAATACTCTCATTGCTGCAGAGGTCGATAAGCTCCTTGAGGCACAATTCATCAAGAACGTGGACTACCCTAGATGGTTGTCAAACGTGGTCCTGGTCCGTAAGAACAATGGTAAATGGCGACTCTGTGTCGACTACTCCGACCTCAACCGAGCTTGCCCCAAGGATAGCTACCCTCTTCCTCGTATTGATCTGCTGGTTGACGCCACGGCCGGTCATCAAATGCTCAGCTCCATGGATGCCTTCTCTGGTTACAACCAAATTCTGATGCACTCATCTGATCGGGAACACACCTCCTCCATCACCGACCGAGGTACCTACCATTACCGAGTGATGCCATTTGGGTTGAAAAATGCTGGGGCCACCTACCAACGATTGGTCAATGCTATCTTCCATTACCAGATAGGCCGGAACATGGAAGTATATGTTAACGATATGCTAGTCAAGAGTAAGCTCTCCACAGATCATCTGGCCGACCTACGAGAGACCTTTGCCACCCTACGAAAGTACCAAATGAAGCTCAATCCAGAGAAATGCGCCTTTGGCGTAGGATCTGGGAAGTTCTTGGGTTTCATGGTCAGTCAGCGGGGCATTGAAGCTAACCCTGAAAAGATCAAGGCCTTGATTGAATTGCAGTCTCCCAGAACGGTTAAAGAGGTTCAGAGACTTACTGGCCGAGTTGCCGCCCTCAACCGCTTCATTTCACGCGCAATGGATAAGTGTCTCCCTTTCTTCAAAGTGCTTCGACAAACTTTTGAGTGGACGGCCGAATCTGAAGAGGCTTTTCAGCAGTTAAAGCAGTGTATGGCCAACCCCCCCTCATTTCTCAGGCAATCACGGGCGAAACCCTCTTCCTTTATTTAGTCGTATCGAACACCGCAGTCAGTGCAGCTCTTATCAAGGAAGACAGCTCGGTCCAACGGCCAGTCTACTACATCAGTCGGGCTCTTAGGGGAGTAGAACAAAATTACCCATTGTTAGAAAAAATGTCCTTGGCCTTGGTCACCGCCTCCAGACGACTCCGTCCCTACTTTCAAGCCCATTCCATTGTGGTCCTCACTGACCAACCATTGAAAAAGATAATGCAACAACCAGAGCTTTCTGGTAGACTTATGCAGTGGTCGGTCGAACTCAGCCAGTTTGACATCTCCTACTGGCCTCGAACAACAATTAAGGGGCAGACTGTTGCCGATTTTATCCTGGAATTCACTAATCCTATTCCAACCACAGCTCCTCCGCCCCCATCACCCCCAACCGAGCCAGAAGATCCCCACTCTTGGACCCTCAACGTCGACGGATCATCCTGCAAAGAAGGTAGCGGGGCTGGTCTCATCCTCACCGCCTCTGAGGGTGGTTATTTCAAATGTGCTCTCTGCTTCTTGTTCGATGCAAGCAATAATGAGGTCGAATATGGGGCATTGATAGCAGGTCTCCGCTTAGCCAGAGACATTGGTGTCAGCCATATCCAAGTGCTCAGCGATTCCCAACTCATTGTCGGCCAAATCACGGGGAAATTCGATGCCAAGGACGACACAATGCGGGCTTACAGGGACATTGCACTCCCTCTCGTTGGCCTCTTCAGTGATTTCCACATCAAGCACATCCCTCGGACAGCAAACTCTAAGGCAGATGAAATGGGTCAGTTGGCTTCGGCAGACCAGTCAGACCTCAGCCACGGTGTTCGTCTCGAGTACCTGACTCACCCTGCCATTTCCCTAAACCAACAGCAAGTATACTTTCTCCAAAACGAACCTATCCCCTGGGCGGCCGATATTTCTCTCTTTTTGACAACGGGGGAACTGCCAGCCGACAAACAACTGGCCGCCAAAGTCAGGGCTCGGTTATGCAACTACATTCTTGCTGGCGGCCTCTTATACAAACGTGGTTTTTCACGCCCATACCTCAGATGTCTCAATCCTGCTCAAGCAACCTACGTGATGAGGGAAATCCATGAGGGTATCTGTGGTAATCATTCGGGTGCTCGGTCTCTAGCCCACAAAATACTTCGCACTGGTTATTTCTGGCCTACTCTTAATCAAGATGCAACGGACTTCGTGCTCAAATGTGATAAGTGCTAGCGTTTTGCCAACATCCCCCATGCTCCTCCTACAGAATTAATCACGCTTTGTAGTCCTTACCCATTCACCAAATGGGGGATCGACCTAGTCGGCCCATTACCCACTGGCCGAGGCCAAAGCAAATTTGCCATCGTCGTCATTGATTACTTCACTAAATCGGTGGAGGTAGAACCCCTTGCCACAATTACCGAGCGGAACTTAACCAGATTCATTTGGCAGTCGATTGTATGTAGATTTGGCATCCCTCAAGCCATCGTCTCCGACAACGGCAAACAATTCGACAATGCCAAGTTCAGGAAATTCTGTGTAGAGCTTCAAATCCAGCTATGTTTCTTTTTCTCAGGTCATCCCCAAGCCAATGGTCAAGTTGAGGTCACCAACCGTTCTCTTCTGAAAATCATCAAAACCAAGTTGGAAGCTGCTAAGGGACTTTGGGTTGAGGAACTACCGAATGTACTCTGGGTCTACTGCACTATCACTCGAACTCCCACTGGGGAGACCCCCTTTCGCTTAACATACGGTGCCGAGGCGGTCATCCCAGTGGAAGTCGGTCTTCCTACCCCAAGAGTTGTACATTCGAATCCAGAACTGACTGAAGAGGAACGTCGGGCAGACCTAGACCTAATTGAAGAGCTTCGAGAAACCACTACAGTTAGAAGGGCCTCATACCAACAGAAAATGAGAACTCACTACAACCGCAAAGTTCGACCGAGGGAGTTCGCCGTGGGGGACCTTGTTTTATGAGAATCAACCCTTGCCACCAAAAAACTGACTGAAGGGAAACTTGCAGCCAAGTGGGAAGGACCTTACATTGTTAAAGCCAGACCTCGTCCAGGTACATACCGACTTCAGGACATGGAAGGTCGAGACCTCCCCCATCCGTGGAATGCTGAACACTTGAAGCGTTATTTTCAATAATTTTCCATTCTTGTACTGATCAGTTATTGTATTTCCTTTTGGGCAATCTACACACTTGAATGTTCTTATTCATCTCTTACATGATGTAAATTTCTGATCAAATGGGCTACACTTTAATGACAGCAAGCTTATATCTTAGTTATTAGTGTGGTATTCCAATAACGCTTTAATTGCAACCTCAGCCAGACTGAGCATGAAAAATCTCAGCCAAACTGAGCATGAAAAATCTCAGCCAAATTGAGCATGAAGACCTCGGCCAGACCGAGTTACTTAAAGCCGCAGCCAGACTGAGCCTTAAAAGCCTCAGCCAGACTGAGCATTAAAAGCCTCAGCCAAACTGAGCACGAAGACCTCGGCCAGACCGAGTTACTTAAAGCCTCAGCCAGACTGAGCATAAAAAGCCTCAGCCAGATTGAACACGAAGACCCCGGCCAGATCGAGTTACTAAAGCCTCAGCCAGACAGAGCACGAAGACCTCGGCCAGACCGAGTTACTGAAAAGCCTCAGCCAGACCGAGCATGAAAAGCCTCAGCCAGACTGAGCATGAAAAGCCTCAGCCAGACTGAGCATGAAGACCCCGGCCAGACCGAGTTACTTAAAGCCTCAGCCAGACTAAGCATGCAAAGCCTCAGCCAGACTGAGCATAGAGAGCTCAGCCAGACTGAGTTACTTAAAGCCACTGAGTTACTTGAAAAGCCAGTTAATCGTAGCTTAACCTAAACTGAGCACGAATAAAGAGCTCGGTTAAGGCCATTCGTGCCAACTTCATGGTTGTGGCATAGTGGCCATACTTAGTCAAATTCCAGGTCCATGCTTTTACACCTCAACACTCTTTACATTTTTGGTTTTCATTTCCCAACTTAATTTTTCATTTATCAACACCCTTACAACATGACTTACAACTTCACTTTTGGGCCTGATTTGACACTCCACATTTTTGACATTTTTACATGCTTCCTTTACAAGTCAGATTGTTTTCTTACTTATCAACTTTTACAAGTCAGCCTCTTCCCTTACAAGATAAGTCTAATTTGAATAAACCATTCTTATTCATTTTAGACTCACAAACATAATGACAGCAGTGTGACAAACACAACCTTATAATTTTATTCATTCACAAACTTATACACAAGTTTATTACAGCAATTTAAAAAAAAAAAAAAAAACAACAACAACAACAAAAAGAAAAACAACCAAAACTCTGAGTACAAATTTTATCCACTTCCGTCATTCCTCCTCACTTGACACGGGGTCTTCTTCTTCAATGCCCTCGTCTAGGGGGGTCTGGGCCACATCGTCTTCATCAATCTTTATACTACTGAGGTCCAAGTTTGGGAACAGCTTTTCTGTTTTGCGTTTAAACATCTTCCAGCCGCTGTCCCAGTACTCAGTCATCTCGTGCTTGTAGAAGTCCGACCGCTGGAAGCTCTGGATCACTTCATTTTTACTCCTGCCCCTAACGGTCGCTCCCGACGAGCCAGACCCCCCAGCCCCCTCTCTCGCCAAGTTGCTGGCGACCGCGGCATCGATCGCCATCTGGAAGTCAGCAGACCCCTTGAATTGCTCCACTGCTGCGACGTATAGGTCGGGGTATGCTATCCTTTCAGAGGCTGCTTTAGTTTTTTCTTCCTCCAACTCCTTCTCCAACCTCGCCTTCTCCTCCATTGCCTTCGCACGCTCATCTTCCAGCTCCTTCTCCAGCCTAGTGATCTTCAGGTCTGCTTCCTCCTTTTCTTTGACCCACTAGGCACGCAGATCTTCATTGTTGGTCATAGCCTCTTCAAACTGCTCGTTGGCGACTGTGCAGGCATTTTTAGCATCTTCCAGCTTCTTCTGCTTGCCAGCCAGCTGGAACTCGAGCGACACTACCTTGCAGCGTTTGTCCTCCAGCTCCAACTTGGTCGCGAGCAGCTCAGCATGGGCTCGAGTGGCAACATTGCACTGCACGATCGCCAACACTTCCATGTTCTTCGCCTTCTGAGCCTCTTTCAACCCTTTAGCACACGCACTTCGCGCGGCCTTTCGCCAACCTGCAGTCTCCCTCTTTAAGTTCTCAAGTTGGGCGACCACCCCCTCCAACTTTGCCTTCAACGGCCCCACTTCACCTTTTGCAGCCGCCGCCTTTCTCAGAAGGGCCCCGGCTAAAGAGGTCGCCTCCATTTGGGCAAAACACAACCCCCTCAGCAGCTTAGCCTCAGTAAAATTTGCCACGGAGCTCACGGCTGCCTCCTCCATTACTCGCAAGAGGCGATCTGCAGCGGCCCTGGCCTCTACCCCTACTCCTCCTAGCACCCCAGACACGGCTGGGACATGGTAAAAAGCGGTTTTCAACCTGGCCTCCTCTCCCTTTCCTTGGGGCACCTCAGGGCCAGCTGACCCACTCTCTACTCGCATCTTAGGGCCCATGGCAGTCATGTGCTCTTCTCCCTCTTGGGCCCTTTCACCTTTGTCCCCCTGCACCTCTAGGACAACCACCCCTTCTGGAGTTGCTCCCACTCCCCTCTCCTCTACCTCCTTCGCCATGGAGGTCTCCTCCGTCGTCACCTCCTTCCTCCTCTTCAAGGCAGGCTTCTCCTCACTCCTCCTCACTCTCTTTTTCTTCACCACACCCCCCATCTCCTTGTAGGCCCTCTCCTTCAAAGGATCAATTGGGGGCGACTGTGGCTCAAATCCACCAAAGTCCTTCTCCCCCAGAGGTTTGGGGCGTGGTCGAATCCTCTCTCTCACACTCAGTTTCAGCGGCTGGTTTGCCTGTGACTCTTTGAATTAACTGGCCTTGGCAAGAATGGCCCTATCCTCCGCCTTTTGCGCCTCCTTTCTCGCCTCTAATTCTGCTGGTTCGAGGTCTCTACCGATCGGCTGAGGACCCAACCTTGCGACGAACAAGGCCGACGGCTGAACGAACTCGTCCCATCTGGTGCCCTCCTTCTCCCTCAATTCCTTCACTTTCTTCTCTATCTCCTCAACTGCTGCCCCCAGTTTTGGCTCCACAGACTTGGTGGGCACTTTCCAAACTGTGTGCACTCCAACCCCTCCGTTGGCGGACACATAGAACCACTGCGGCCTCCACTCCTTTATCGATGACGGCAACCCCGCCACCAGCCCCTTCCCTACCGCTGTCTGCAAAGTGACCCATGTCTCTTGCTGCCCTGATGCCTTGTAGCATACAAAAAACTCGGCCACCATCATGGCCGCCCCCTTGTTCGCCCTTGGCCACGCTCTCGTGAAAGCCAGTACAATCTTCCTCGCGTTGGGCATTAGTTGACCCGGCGCCACTTCCAACCGATTTAGGACACCCACTACTATCTCCGGAATCGGCAACCTCAACCCTCCCTTCAACGCCTCCTCGTAGAGGTCAAACTCTCCCAGTCGGGCGTCGAATTGCCTCTCCTTCATGGACAGCAGCTTCAACTCTATTTCTACGGGAATTCGGTACCTCTCGCGTATACTCACCAACTCCTTCGCGGTGACGGTCGACTTGTCGGCTTTCGTATGCCAGTGATCAGGCTCAACCTGGCTGATTGGCTGCACAACCGCTATCACCGTGGACGAACGAGGTCGCTCCACCGGCTCCCCCTCGCTTCCCACTCGCCTCTCCCTCCGGTATTGTTCTGCCAAATCCACAGCATCGTCGTCTCCCAATGGATCAACCCTCGCGACTGTTCCTTCTTCTTAGGCCATCCCTCTTGTATGTCGGCGAATAGCTTCAGATGCTGGTATGAGATAGTCTACAAAATGTCGCAAGGGTGTATCACTAGCAACGACGGAGTTAACACTTGGAACGTTTTGATTTTTTGGAAAAAGGTAGGTAAAACGGATAATACCAAAAGCCCAAGGCTTGCCCGTATTCCAAGGGTCACAATTAATTTCCGCCAGTTTGAAAAATTTTCAATAGTTCGCCAAAATTGTCTTTTCAACACTCTAAAATGCCCTATCGTTTCACTTATTACCCAACGCCTAACCTTCCCCATTACGAGATTCTGCCACGTGTACGACCACGATACACTGCCCCCTTCCCCTTCCCTGTCTATTCCACTTCACTTCAACACGTACCACGCCGCCTCTCGAGCCCCGCGCCGCTTCACCACCCTCGCGGTCGGCCCTCCTCATGGTCGGTCCCTCAACTCGGCCACCCTTCGCGATCAGCCCTCCTCATGGTCGGTCCCTCCACTCGGCCACCCTTCATGGTCAGTCCCTCCACTCGGCCACCTGTCGCGGTCGGCCCTCCTCATGGTCGGTCCCTCCACTCGGCCACCCTTCGCGGTCGGTCCTCCTCATGGTCGGTCTCTCCACTCGGCCACCCTTCGCGGTCGGCCCTCCTCATGGTCAGTCCCTCCACTCGGCCACCCTTCGCGGTCAGCCCTCCTCATGGTCGGTCCCTCCACTTGGTCACCCTTCGCGGTTGGCCCTCCTCATGGTCGGTCCTTCCGCTCGGCCGCCTTGCGCGGTCGGCCCTCCTCATGGTTGGTCAACCGTCTCACAACCCTCATTTTGTTCATTATTTCCTTCGTTGGACTAAAGCTGCACTTAGGAATGGGGGACTACTGACATGGGTAGGCCCACAAAGGCTATAGCCCACTATGAACAACCCGAGCCTACCACTTAAGGCCCAATACATAATTCAATTAATGAAACCCAGCACTGCTAAAGCCCCTCACAGCAATAAGAGTCAATGGCATTAGGACACATGGCAAGAGAAGGGCAAGCCACATCAGCAGACAAAGATCTGCAAAGTTATTGCCACGGCACATCGCCATTAATGAGGCCTCTTACAACATTTATTGCGATAACCTCTCTCCGTAGGGACGGCACGCCCTCACCTTGAACAAGATAAGCTACAGCATAGACTTTCGGCCAAGGTGACAGGTCGAAAGGGACAACGAAATGATTACCAGAGGTTATAAGCAGACGTCAAAGACAGGAAGAAGGTTAAGCTTTTCTATCTCTAATCTATCCAAACATCCCACTTCTCTCACTAACTTGCTTGTCGGAAGGTTTGCTGGGGGACTTCCCGTTCCCCGTTAAACTCTTATGCAGGTTTTCTGGAGGGCTTAGTCATTCGGACGTAGGCTCTAGGAGCGTGGATCAGTTCGACCCGTTCGATCAGTCCGACCCGTTCCCCTTGGAACAAATTGCCTCAACAGTAATAATAACAAATGTAAACGAAATAACAGAAGTCACTTCGTTGAGGCCACAGATAGTGAATTGTATGAATGGTATTTTTGCCAATTTTTATAAAAATTGTACCTTCATTCACTGACCCAATGTGGAGGCTCAAAACAGCATTCCGTGATTTTGTCAATTTACATAAAATTTCTGATCCTAAGAGGTGGTCATACTTTATAGATGAAACATTACTAAAACAACACGAATTATTAAATTTACTGTCCACCCTCTCAAAGTAAGTTAATAAGTTATTAGCTAGTCTTTATTCTTAGACATTGTCATGTGGTTCTCTAAATTGAATATGATTGATTTTTATAATGAGCTTCATTATTTTTATATTGATATTTGAAATAATATAAAATTAGTTAGTAGTAGTCAGTGAAGAGTCATGTTTTAAAATAACAGGCTAGTAAGGTTGGTTTGACAATCAACTAAAAAAGTTATATAATTAAAAAGTTATTATAAATTGTCATATCATTTTATTTATTTATTTATATATCTTTTCGTAAAAAATTAAAAAATTAATTAAAATAGTCAATTCCCAAATCAACAAATATTGTATTAATTTGTCTTGAATTTTTATTTTTAACCTACTAATTAAATTATATTTATTTAATGACTTCCTATTTTTGCCTTACGATCTGCAAAAATAATGTTCAAGTCCGTTTTTAATGGACTTTTATGCTAGTGTCCCTCTCCGTCCCTTCCTCTCTCCATTTTTCTTTAGCTTATTATTTAGAATTCAACAAGTTTCAAAACTAAATAAATAAAATAAAGCATTCTTAATTACTCTTAAACTAGTGTCTCCGCGGCACTCGTTAGTATGAGGACACAAAATTAAGAAATGCCCTTGTCAAAAAATAGAATGGAAATAACAGTTTACTTTTTTTTTTTTTGTTTTTTCAAACCATGTTGTCATTGTCCAATGTGTTATTAGGCCAAGTTTAAACTTTTTTCAAAGAAAAATATTTTATATACAGATATGGCACACAAGAGTTGGCGTCAGACCGATTCGATTTGCAAAAATAATGTTCAAGTCCGTTTCTAATGGGCTTTTATGCTAGTGGGTAGACTTCGTCAGTAGGCCAACTTTGTCCAATGAGTTTGACCCAAATTGACTAACGGGCCTAACTTGTAGACCCGACCATGTCAACTGGCAAGCCAATCAGCCCTGCTTCAAGCCTATTTTTGAGTTTTTTTCTTGTTATTTTTTCATATTTTTTGTTAGGCTCATAAGTCGGAACGAACAGTCATTTCTCACTAACCAACAGGCCAATTAGTGTGTCGCCTCTCACATGCCAACAGGTTGGTTAGGCTTCAAAAATATTTGGCACAGACTCAGCCGAAACCTCATTTGGACTAGGCCAACCAACTTAGGGTATGAACTTGCGCCAAGTAAAAGTGTATGAGGATTTTTAGCCAATTGATGACCTTTATGTGCACATAATAGAGAGGCTTGAGGGTCCATAGTACTCCTATCTCTATACAGTACATTTTTTTTCCCCCTACGCAAGTACCACAATTATTCCTTAAATAGTCGCCAAGACCATGTGTGAGATTGTGAGTTAATAACTTGTAATTCAAAGAATGGTAAATTGTTGAAGGTTTTCATAACAAAGGAAGGTGAAAAAAAAAAAAAAAAATTGTAGAAGAACAAATAATATTGACCATACAAATAGCATGACCATTGACCAAATGGATGGTTTGTCTTTGATATTCAATATCTTCTAGAGCTGTACTCCAACCATTTGGGTCATGGACCGATTATTGAAAGTTCAAAGCGGAAAGTGTCTCACAAAAAGTGAAAGCCACCCCATTATTTGTTGGTTGTTTTCTTATTTTGGGTTCCACACATAGAATTTGTGCACCAAAAAAATAAAGAAAATAAAAATCCAAAACAAAATAACAATGTATACGTCTTTTGACACTATAATAGATAACGGACTTTTAGGAATCAAGTTATTTTTTCTTCACTCTTTTAAGTGAACTTTATGAAGAAGAAAATAAAATTCGTAACTTTCAGGTCTTACTATACGAGACGGGCTTGAAAAGTAAAAAAAAAAAAGTATTTTAAAAAAATCACTAAATATAAATAATGAAAAAAAGGGTCAAAAGTTTATTTATTTGGCTTTAGTGAACATTTTATGAAAAAAAAAATTAAATTAGATTTTTTTCTAAACTAGAATTACTAATAAAGTAAAAGTATTTGATACAAACTAAAAAAATATTACTAAAAACAAAAGAAGGGGAAAAATATATATGAGTTTTTTTTTTTTTTTTTTTTTTTTTTAATTAAAATCAATCAATCATCTAAAAACCCTAAACCTTACATAAACAACCAATCAAAATAATTAAAATCAATCAATCCTCTATAAACCGCAATCAATCACCAATCTAACAATTGCAAAGCAATCAGACAATAAAATTACTTACAAAAACTCTCTGTATAACATATCAAATCCAACTGTTGATCAGATCAAGAGGACAACAATTCAAATATAACTTTCGATTACAGCACCACAGGAAAATGTACACTAAACGAGCTTCAAAATCTGAATATAAACTAGTTTACAACTCAAATGAAATCTAACAAATTTGTTTTTTTGCAACCACCATATATATATATATATATATATTTTTTTTTCATTTATTAGCAAATGAAATCTAAGAAAAAAATATATGAAAGGCAATACATGAATTTTTTTAATTTCTAAAAAATGTACCTGAGATAAAGAGCAAGATAGATCTGATCTGATTCAAACTCGATTTCAGATTTGCGATTTGCAAACTCAAATGGGAGCTAATAGCGAGAGAGATTGAGTTCGAGTTCGATTAGCCTCGAGATCGATGAAGAACAGAGATCGTTGCGATTGATGAAGAATAACTAGAACAAACCCATGGTGGAGACGTCCAGAGAGTGAGAGCTTGCGAAGAAGATGTTGACATGGCTGAAACCCGGATTGCCGACGAGGTTGGTGGTCCTTGGAAGCTTCAGCTATGGCGGAAGAGAAGATGGAGGAGAAGAGCCAACAACATGGCCAAACACGACTGATTCAATTTTGTTTCCCCTTCTAACCGGTGTAGCCGGTTGCCTATTTGAGAGTTCAATTATTTAAGTAATTTAGTTATGATCTGGTTATGAGATAATATGGTATAAATAAGTAACTGAATATAACTAAGTTATGACTCAATATGATAGTGATTATGACTAATATGATATTGGTTATGACATAAAATCATATAAGTTCATAAATAAATGTGTGGTACATCTAAATGTACCATAGCATCACCCCTGTTTGGTAGGACTTATTTTCAACTTATTTCAGCTTTTAGCTTAATTTAAATTATTTTGATGTGTTTGGTTCAGTTTAACAATACAGCTTATAACTTTTTGTAAGTCAAGAATCAACTTATTTTTTGAGTGGGGGATGGGAAACTTAATTTATAAGTCAAAAATTAACTTATGTTTACAACTATAAGGTATAAGTTGTTAAGTTATAAGTTATAAACAACTCTAAACTCTTGTTTCTTACACTCGTGTGGGCTCCACAAATGTAAAGTTACATGTTTGTGTCTGAGAGAGGTCATGCCATTGTGGCGCCACTGTTAACATGAAATCTTACGCCACTCCACGATGCAAAGCACGAGGTTGGGTATAATAACGTTTAATTCGTTAAAATTATATTAATTTATTTTAATTTGTACAGTTTTATTTGTTAATAGTGTATTAAATTTTAAAATTTATAGTTTGTTTTTAAAATTATTCTGCTTTGTTATATTTAATACATATATATTTTTTAATTTTTAATAAAATATCAAAGTAAAAATGAATGTGAGAGAGATTTAAGATGTGAAATTTATTACAAATTAATAGTTATATATATGTAAAATTAGTTTGTATTATATATATGAAAAATATTATGTAAATTAATGTTATATATTATGCAAATGATTGGTAATTGATTCGAATATTATTCAATCCATCAGTCCACTCAAAATTACCAAAACTATAATTTGCCAATCTATTAATCCGTTAGTCGATTTTTATAATTTTACTTTCAAATTTTTTGAAGCGTAGAGCTCACACTCTTATAAATCACTATGTTGCATTTTAAATTATTTAAAATAAATTTTAAATTTTTGTTTTTTGTTATTTTTAATATTTTAATTAGGGATGGATCTAAAATTTGAGTTGGGGGAGGGAGGAATACATTCAACTTTTCATGGAAAAAAAAATTATTATAAAATTTTAAATTTTGATTTATACTAGCACAAAAAAATGCATAATATTACTATTAATCAGATATTCTTTATTAACATAATTAAGAACAAAAATATAATTAGACATATTTCTTCCGTGTATTAACTTAACAAAATATTACATGTTATTAAACATCTATGATAAATCGACATCAAACCTTAATTAATATATTTCTCAATAAATATGATCATGTAATTTGTTATAAAATCATATTCCATCTTATTATGTAATTTAGATTTTAAAAAAAATTATGATTGAAAATTTATATTTTTATGAGTATAATAATAATCTGTTTCAATAAGCGGTATTAAATTTTATTAACTTATTTTAAAAATGTCAAGTTGAAGTAGACAATATTTTTATGGGTGAAGCACCAATAAATCTCAAAATGTAATATTGGGCTCTTTTGGGAACAATGGTAAAAAGCCAAAAAGTTGGCTTTTTAGCTTTTTTAGCAAAAAAAGCCAACTTTTTTACCCAAAACAACCCAACTTTTTGCCAAAAAAGCCACTAAAAAAGCCAAAAAGCCAAAAAGTCAGCTTTTTACCAACTTCCCAAAACACCCCATTGTGTAGTCCTCTATTTTTTCTTTTGAACCTAAAGGTCCATGAAAGTGGAAATTACACAAAAGGGCAGTCACTTATATGTTTGAGTTTAATTTTTTATGGATAAAAGTGGGTTTCTCCAAATATAAAATTACACATTTGGGCTATCCGTACTGTAAAAGTTTTGGATTTTTCCTCATTTTGGAATAAATCCCACAGTACAAATAAAAACGTAATATTCTAATGTAACACTAAAATAACGTAATACTTTAATGTAACACACTAAAAAATTCCTTAATGTGCTTTTTCCAAACGTAATAACGTAACATTAAAAAAAATTCTTTAGTGTATTTTTTTCAAACGTAACAATTCAATGTAATACACAAAAAAAAAACCTCCTTAGTGTACTTTTCTCAAATGTAACACTTCAATCAATGCAATCACAAATGTAACACGCCAATGTAACGTTCTCCAATTTAACAAACACAAAAACACTAAAAAATTTCGTACTATATTTTTTTTTTTTCCTAAACGTAACACTCACAGTTTGAAATTATATATTTATCCAAACCTTACTGAGAAATTTTTATACTAATTTTGGAATGGTTTGAAGAATCCCATATCTTTTTTTTAGAGTGTTACATTGGAATGTTACGTTCGGAAAAATTATACTAAGGATTTTTTTTTTATGTGTTACATAATGATTTTTTTTAAAGTGTTACGTTTGAAAAAAAATATACTAAATTTTTTTTTTGGAGCGTTACATGGCTTACTAAGGAATTTTTGTATTCTTTTTAAAATGTTTGAAGAATCCACATTTCAACTCATTTTTATATTCATTTTGAAATGTTTTCTAAATAAAAAAAATTCTCATATAAAAATTCATTCCAAATTTAATTTTCGTAGATTGTGTACACTTTCTTTCTAGTACAAAAAAAAAAAGAAGAAAGAGAAGGAACCTAATAGAAATAAAGGTATAACTGTAAATCTAATATTCAAATAATATATTAAATTTACCTTTCCAAAATCAATGAGACTAATTGGTCCATAAGAAAATCATTGAGACTAAATGAATCACTATTCCTCAAGATGAGATTTATAGGTAAATTTTTCTATTTTTATTTCTAAACAATATTCATATTTCTAAAGAATGAATGCAAAATAAGATGCATAAGTAAATTAAAGTGTGATTTATAAAAGAACAAAAAAAAAAAAAACATAAATGATATATGAACAGAAAATAACAATAGTAACAAATAAAAATAAATAAATAAATATAAGTAACTTTAAACAATATACAAATTGTACAAATAGTACAAATAACAAATAAACAAATAGAATAAATCAATATTTGATAAAATTCAATTTAGAAAATATTTTTAAAATTTTGTAATGATAATAATTTGGAGGGTACGATATACAGAAATTTTGAGAGTGTGAAATACTCTATTTTAAAATTATCTTACTAATTACTAGTAAAATATACATAATTTAAAAAAAAAAAATTGGAGGTGCTACTGCCCTGCCTGCACCCCCTATATACACCCTTGATTTTGATAATTTTTTTAAAAAATATTTTAGATGTTCCTAATATGAAGATACTTAAAAAGTATAATATTTGTAAAAAATCTAAAAAAAAGTTCAATAAATAAAAAATTATGAACATGTACTATTATTTTTTTTTTATTTTTTGTATTTAGTGATTTTTTTTAAAAAAAATCTCAAATTTTATAATTTTTAAGTGTATCTAAAAAAATATTTTTTTTGATTAAGATATATTAAAAATTCGCTCAAAAATTGCAAAACCAAATAGAGTGAATTATGTTGTAAAAAAAAAAAATTGGTTTCTGCAACTTAGGATTGGTTGGATAATTTTTTGACGTCTTTTTTCTTATTTTTCACATTTTAAAATAATTTTTTTTCCTTCAAAATTTTGATGCATTTGACACATGCTATTTTTTTTTTTTTTGAAAAAGTTAATGCAGGGTTTGGAATTGTCTTTGTTTTAGTGAGTTTTCGTTTATTTTTGTTTTTGTTTTTGCTTTTAATCTTTTAGATCTTTTTAGACTAGGACTTGAGAAGCAAAAATGGTTAAAAATAGAAAATTTAAAAAAAATTTGCTCAGGACAAAAGACTTTTTTTTTATAATATTTTATATTTTATATTTTTAATATGACTTTTTTAAATGGCTATTCCTATTTCATTTTGCTCCAAATACACTCAATTTTTTGTCTTTATTATACATAATTACATTAATATACTTTCACACAAAATACACTTCTTGAAAAAACTAAAATTTTAAAAGTATTAATATAAGTCTGTATAATAAAGACAAAGAATAGAATGTATTTATATCAAAGTGGAGTGAGAATAGCGGCTCCCTTTTAAATATTTGCCAAAGAATAAAACTATACGCACCAATTAATATACCAATTTGGCCATGTTTGTTTAAGTGGATTGGATTAGCATTCCCATGACTAATAGTCCTAGGATTACGAATCCGTTATCCTATCTTAACTAATAGTCAAGTTTAAAATAATTAGTCCGTACTTCAATTGTTTAACCAAACATCGGATTAATAATTTTATTAGACTATTAGTCCAATCCTAAGCTCATGTCCATCCAAACAAACATAACGGATGATATGACATAATTTTAGAGGCTTTGGGTCTTTGTAGCTTATATAATAGGTGGGGTTCATAGTTTTAAAGTGAAAATGTCATAACATGTGTTAATACATTAATTAGTCTACTAATTGATACATTTAGTAGCACTGTTTACCAAATAAGATAGGTTTTGTTATATATGTGTATATATAAGTGGTTTTTTTTCTCTTGTCACCTAAATATGCTGAAACTAAACATTTTAAATTAGGAGAATTCTATTATACGCATCTTTTATCATGTGCATTCTTAGTTACGTCTTTTTCTTCTTTAATTATGACTAATTTTCTTCTTTAATTATGACATTATTTTAAGATATTTGGTCAAGTTACATTTGTGTTTGGTTATAACTTTTTTTTAGTCATTTCCCCCCTATAGTTATAAGGTGTGTATAATACACATATCCCTTCAAATTATTCTTTTGCTTAGGGTTTAGCTTGTGTCCAATTCGAGATCGGATTGGACGGTGCTGTTGAGCCCGTGGGGACCTACCACGAGTCCCGTTTTGATAATTCGAACCGTTCAATATATAGAATTCGTCGAATACTATATGTTTATAAAAAATCACGTTGATCGAATATCGATAACTATATGATCAAAATAATTTTTTGTCAACAATTAATTTGTTCACTGTCCATTTTTTTTTTATATACAAAACTAATTTGATCACATAACTATAGATATCCGATCAACAAGATTTTTTATTGATATATAGTATTCGATGAGTTCTATACATTGATGATTCGGATTATCAAAATAGGATCCATGATAGACTCTCACGGGCACAACAACATCGTCCAATCCGATCTCGGACTGGACACAAGCTCAACCCTTTGCTTAATAGGCAAAATATAACTTTTTTTTAACCAAAATCCCAAACAGGGCCTTCAGTCACGGAACTCAATCCTACCTAGCAGGTAGGTAAATTTAGATGGAAAAGCAACTGTTTTGGTACTAGAAAATGCTAGGGACCCAAACATTGCTTTCTTGTACTAGGGACAGAGTTCTTAATAACAGATCCTATTAACGGAAATTATTACCAGCAATTACAAAAATGAATTATAAATGATTTCCAGAAAATCCTATTGAAGATTCACATTCATATAATTACAAACTTACAAACGACCTGAGTCGAGTTAAACTTTTGAATGTTTAAACTTATTAATTAAGAATTAGTAGAACTCGAACTCGAGCCGAGCTCTAGTTGAGCTTAAAAAATGGAGCTCAAACTTGAGTTGTTAAATATTTGTTAAACTCGAACTTGGCTCGAGCTTGCTCGATTATATAAACAAGCCGAGTTCGAGCTCGAGCTTGAAAAAAAATAAAAAATAAATTTACTTATTAAGATAAAAAAAATACAAAATTATGAATAAAATATATAATAATGTTTATATTAATAATAAAATTCATCAATCAAATATGTAAATTTACACAAACACCAAACATAAATAAAAAATAAAATAAATTATTAAAAATAAATAAATATTTATTTATTTTTATGTTCACGAGTCTTGTCGAGCGTTGTTGAGCTGAGCTTAGGGTTACTCGTGCTTGGCTCAATTAATAAGCGAGCCTAAAAATAGAACTTGAGTAATTTCATTTAATAAACAAGCTGAGCTCAAATGAATTTTAAATAAACCGAGTTTGAATTATTCATAAATAGTTTAATTTATTTACAGCCCTATTCATAAAAAATCTCAGTCTACATTGCAGTTTTTGTGAATGATTCTATATTTCACTTCTATATTCTTATCATTAGTGAATTGTTATGAAGTGCACATCTTTTTAGCCTAGGACTTGAGAAGGAAAAAGAAAAGAGAAAATGTAAGTAAAATGTGAATAAAATATATTAATATTTTACCTAATTCACACACTTTTTTTTTTTCAAATCTCTCCTCAAATCCTCTAACAAAACACAACCTTATGGTTCAAATATAGATAGAGAGCTTTCTTGTGATTTTGAACTAAAGTGCTACAATTAATTTTTCTATTAAAGATAACGGAAGGTGCCACACTCTCTCGAATTGAGAGTGAACAATGCAAAAGTTATAAGTCAAAGTCAAATATCAAAAATACCCTCATATTCTTTTTATTCTCCAAGTTAAATCTTAATCATAACCAAACACTAATCTTAATTGTAATCTTCCATCAATAATTTAATTTAATTTAAAATGTCATTAAATGAGAAATTAGGCTAAAAATTAACAAGTAGATTAAGATGATTTTATGGTAATAAATTGAGGTATTTAGGATAATTTATGGTTTAATATATATATATATATATATGTATATCTATGCAAATATTTAATTTAAAATGTTATTAAATAACAAATTCGGTTAAAAAATAGAAAGTAAATTAAGGTAATTTTATGATTTAATTTTAAGTTAATAAATTAAGGTATTTAGGTTAATTTATGATTTAGTTTGTTAAATATATATATATATGTATATGTTTAATTTAAATATATATATATATATATATACGTATATGTTTAATTTAAAATGCAATTAAATAATATAATTTTATTATAATAAATTAGGGTGTTTAGTTTAATTTATGATTTAATTTGTTATATATATGTTTATTTAAAATGTTATCAAATAAGAAATTAGATTAAAAATTAAAACTTTGATTAAGGTAATTTTATGATTTAATTTTATGGTTAATAAATTAAGGTGTTTAGGTTAATTTATAATAATTTTATGTTTAATTAAAAAAGTTACTAAATAAAAAATTGGTTTAAAAATAAAAAATAATTTTTGGTGATTTTGTGGAAATAAATCAGGGTGTTTAGTTTAATTAATGATTTAATTTGTTAAATATGTGCTTAAGATGAAAAATTATATGTATTGCCCTTATTTATAACAGAGTTAATTTTGTATTTTAGTTCAAAATCACAGGAGGTTCTCTGTCTATATATTTTTTGATTATTAAAATTTGATCTTTTATTTTCATTTCTATGGTTAGTTTTTCAGTTACCAAAAGTGTTTTCATTTCTATGTTTTTCAAGGAAAGCATTAACGAATAGGTTTTAAATTGTAGTGCTTATGCATTTTGTGTCATTTCAAAGGAATGACAAATGCCATTGCCAACAAATGGATGTATTGGTCATAATTTGTTAATGTACTGTTCACTTTAGTATTTATTTATCCAGTTCTTTATTTTTACCCAAAAATAAAAACAAAAAATCGAAAGGAAGGAAGGAATGACAGAGCAATGCAAGATTCACTCCATTAAAGTCAAAACCACATGAAATAACTAGTTAACAAACACTTCCTATTACTTCAAAGAATCTAATAAAAGTTTTAAAGTCCAATTCATGAGGTTATAATTCTATTATTGTAACATATGGAAGATGAATTGCCCTTTTCAAGTGACAACAAGAGCAACTATTTAGAAGAAAACAAAGCAGAGTACACAAAACATAAAGTAGGCAAACAACTTACAGGATTTATATAATGGAAAATGTTATAGACCCCAAATGAATAACTAAATATTCTTTCAAATCTCTTATATGAGTGTGAGACTCACACAAATCACGTGTGTGGATCCCATACCCATGTGAGAGGTTTGGTAGAGTATTCGGTAATTCATTTGGGGTCTCTAACATAAATCATATATAATATGAATGAACAATATGTCAAAGAGTGCCATTTGTAAAATTAAAAAAAAAAATAATTAAAACACCCATACATACACACATACATCACTTGCATATATTATGTTAGCTCCCATTTTTATTGATTGATTTATTTATTTTGGAGATTACTGATAAATATAAGAAGAATTACATTAGATAAAATAATAATAATCTAACACAAATGGATTCTTTTCATACCACTATTCTCCATATTTTACCATACCCTATTTTATGGGATCTATTCCGAACCTACAACAATAATCCAAGCTATTTATATTGTAAATCTTATAGTAAAAATCATCTGTATAAAAAATCAATTTCATCAGATATCAATAGACATGTGAAACTAATTTATTCATTAATATCCGATGAAACTGATTTTTTGTACAAATATTTTTTATTATGAGATTTACAAAATAAATGGTTTAGATTATCGTTGTGGGCTCAAAATAAATTCCATAAAATACAGTAGGATGATATATGGAGGATGGTGGTATAAAAAAGAGCCATTCCCTAAACGGACAATACATACCTGGAAATTCAATTATCACCACAAGGAAGAATCCATAATTGGAGGAAATAAAATGAAATAAAATAAAAACTCTACATAATAAGTCAACAAAGAACTCATACTAAATGAATCCTAACCTCTGAAATAGAAATTGTGGGGACATAATTTTTTAATGAAGAACACGTGGCTAAGGTGGCACCGAAGTGCCAGCTGAGGTGCCACGTATCCTGATCTTGGCGCCGAGATGATCTCGGCTAGGTCGAGATTATCTGCAAAAATATCGGAATCCGGGATAAGCGGATAAGGGACAAGAGTCCTAGAATGGGAGAAGAGTTCAGTTTGGGTAAAGATAAGATTCTTAGAGAGTTTACCCCAATCATACTGGGTGTCCAAGATTAGCAGTAATCCTAAGTCTATTAGAGCTAGGCTTCTATTGGGACTAGGGTTGTGTTAGCTATAAAAAAGAGGCACGCCCATGGGTTTAAGGTATGCTTTTTATGCTTTGAATAGTGAGTTAAACACTTTTGGATATCTTTGAGAGATATTTTACTAACTTGATCGTCGGAGTGCCCCCGGGTGGACGAACCACCGCGAGATTCTTATATTTCTGTAACAGGTTGTTCGGGCTTAATCTATTCTGCCAGTGTTCTCCAGCTGAGTGCTTGATTGGTAGTGTGGTCGAAAATTGACACTTACAATTTGGCGCCGTCTGTGGGAACGAAAAGAGAATAGATGACCAACGACGGACAAAAGGAGAAGGTTAGGGACGACACTCCTACTGGGAGTAGGAAACATATGGACCTTGACGTCGAACAAGACAACTGCAACGAAGAGACTCGTGATAAGAATTGCGGAGGAAAGGACGTCGGCCAGGAGGGCAGCGTACCGAAGAAATCGGACCGGAGCGGGTATTATAACGAGGACGACCTCCAAGTATGGAAAGAAAGATGCTTGCGGAGGGACGACGAGGTGAAGGGAATGGCGAACAAATTGACAGACCTGCAAACGGTCGTCAATTTCCTGATGCAGAACAACGTCATGCAGCCACCATTCTCACTACAAGATACGCCGATTCCGGCAGCCAAGAAAGATGCCCAGAAAGGGGGGCCAGAACACAATTCCTACAGTCCCTCAGTACGACAGGACAAAAGGGCATTCTCACCGGCCTTCACGGGAGGTCGGGCATGGAGAATCAAAGAGGGCTGGAGAATGATCCTTGGGAGTTGGAATTTACAAGCTAAGGTTAGTTTAACACTTGTTGAAATTTTAAAAATTTACAAGTTGAAGTTAAACCGAGGTCGTGTTTAACACTTGTTGAAATTTTAAAAATTTACAAGTTGAAGTTAAACCGAGAACATGTTTGACACTTGTTAAAATTTTAGAAATTTATAAGTTGAACTTAAACCGATGTCGTGTTTAACACTTGTTGAAATTTTAAAAATTTACAAGTTGAAATTAAACCGAGGACATGTTTAACACTTGTTGAAATTTATGAAAAATTTACAAGTTGAAGTTAAACCGGGGTCATGATTAAAGGAAGGAATGATAGGTTCTATCACCTCAGGATGCCGAGGTAATAGAACCTAGGGGTAGTTGTGGAGACATAATTTTGAATGAAGAACACGTGGCTAAGGTGGCACCGAAGTGCCAGCCGAGGTGCCACGTGTCTTGGTCTTGGCGCTGAGATGATCTCGACTAGGCCGAGGTTATCTGCGAAAATACCGGAATCCGGGATAAGCGGATAAGGGACAAGAGTCCTAGAATGGGAGAAGACTTCAGTTTGGGTAAAGATAAGACTCTTAGAGAGTTTATCCCAATCCTACTGGGAGTTCAAGATTAGTAGTAATTCTAAGTCCATTAGAGCTAGGCTTCTATTGGGACTAGGATTGTGTTAGCTATAAAAAAGAGGCAACCCCATGGGTCTAAGATATGCTTTTTATGCTCTGAATAGTGAGTTAAACACTTTTGGTTATCTTTGAGAGATATTTTACTGACTTGATCGTCGGAGTGCCCTGGGTGGACGAACCACCGCGGGATTCTTATATTTCTGTAACAGGTTGTTCGGGCTTAATCCATTTTGCCGGTGTTCTCCAGTTGAGTACTGAGTTGACAGTGTGGTCGGAAACTGACACACACAATTTGACACCACATAAATATACAGAAATGTCCAATTAAATTAACACAATTAGTCTTTCTTTTTTTTTAAATGAAAAATTCACCTTACACACATTAAATGTTCCATTGCCCATCATAATATCCTTCAATTAAACATTCGTGCATCAACTACCCCTTTTTTATATGGTTTTATAGTAACATAAGTTACTATTAGACTTTGTATATTAAACTTCTCAACCCAAAAGGCTGTTATCACTTCCCTTTCATTTTTCTTTACAAATTTAAAATTCAAACATATTATTTCAAACTTATTTTTCATCAAATTACTCAATTCAAACGGACTGTCGGTGCTCAATTTGGAACTTGTTTCCATCTTTGATGAAATTAAGTTTTACCAAGAGTTTAACAAGAATCACACACAATTATTCAAAATATATCTCTTTGAAATTTGTTTCCCTTGTAATTCTTGCTAATAAAATTTCCCATACAGAATTTATCTTACCAGTGTCGCCCTTTATTTTATTTACAAAGATGTCCTAATTTTCTTTCACTTTTCACTAAAGACTTGGACAAATCTAATCAATGACCTTTTTTTTTTCTTCTTCTTCTTAAACATCGTATAAGCAACATATTTAGCTTTATTCTTTGTATACAAATATCACAATGTAGGTAGGGGTGATAAACGAACCAAACAGTTTGAACTTGATTCGAGTTCGACTGGTTAAAAGCTTGTTCGAATTCAGTTCGTTAATTAAAAAAGTTTAGTTTAAACACATTTCAAAGCTTGTCAAAGTTTTCAAATAAAGTTTGAATAATTAATTGTCCGTTTGGCTCAGTTTGATAAGCCCAAAACTACATAAAAATACCAAACTACTCAAATTCGGCTCGACAAAAACTTATTTGAGATCGGCTCGAAAGTTTAATGAACCAAGTTTGAACAAAATTTGAAACTCATTAAAATTATTAAACCAATTTTGAACAGTTAACTATTTAGCTCGATTATCACCCCTAAATGTGGGTAGTTAAATAGGTATGTAGTTCTGAATTATATTGATTATTTAGGTCTTAAATTCAAATATCTTATAATGATTGTTGTATTCGAAATGGGCTTGCGGCTAAGCATTGTTTAAAAAGATGCGTGCTTATCTAATTTGATGTATTTTTCATAATATATTAGTGAATTATATCCTATCGATAGAAAGAAAAAAGAAAAAAATGACAAAATAATGTAATTGAGACCGGTGGGTTCAAAGCACAAAATTATTTTGTTCACTTATCTGGCAGTCGTGAGTAATATTCTTTTCTCATTGATTAAAAAAGTTGGGTAGGCGCAATTTTTTTCCTTAGACACTGAGCCTCCGTTTGGGAAGTTGGTTTTGAGATTTTTTTGGCTAAAATAACTACAAAAATTAAAATAGCATTTTTAATTTAATTAAACAAAATATTACATCAAATTCATAATCATTACATTCTTTCTCTCACAAAAAGATAAAAAAGCTAAAAAAGTTAAAAGTACTTCCTAAACCAGGCTTTTTAGTCTCAGGCTAAAATAGTTAAAAAAGCCAAATAGTTAAAAAGCAAACTCACTTCCCAACCGAAATCTGAATATAACAAATTTAACAAATCAAAAAGTAAAATATTATATAACTCGTATTAAATGTGTGAACAAAATCAAAATCGTTCAAATAGATTATGCATATTTAAAAAAAAAATTCCCCTTCAATGTAGTGACCATTCCATACCTCTGCCACCATTCCAAGGCACTTGACAACTAAGGTTTTCTAGAAAACAGGTAACCAAAGGCACTTTTTAGGCATTACGTTCACACTTCCACTAATGATTATGAAGCTCTGATTTCTTCATTGGAGTTGAGTTGAGTTGAGACAATGGAACCCCACTCACCCAAGCATTTCAAGTGAACAACACATTTTAAAAATCCCAAATCATGGTAGGTGGAAATCCATTGTGGGTCCAAAAAGATTTGTAAAAATTGTTTTTTTTTTTAAATATAAACAAAATTATAATATGCTATAGTACGATGCCACTTGGTGATATTTGATTTTGTTCCCACCATCATATTTTATAATATTTTTTTAGGTACATATTTATATGAATTTTGATGAATCACAAACACTTGAGATTTGAGGGTGTAGACTAGTACATTATTACATATTTATATGAATTTTGATGAATCACATACACTTGAGAGTTGAGGGAGTGGATTATTATTATTATTATATGAGAGTTTATATATGTAGAATTGCTTAGGAGAGTTTACATATGCAGAATTGTACAAATAAGCACCAAAAAGTATATTAAAGAAATTGATGAATGGAATATGATGGCGTGAGGGGCATGTTTTTAGAATTTGCATTGAGAGAGATGTGTTTAATTTTATACAGGCCATGACTCATGACCTTTGATCTCATTATTGGAAAGCTTTTTCCTTAGACAAAGCCTCACTTTATTAATATAATTTTGCATCAATATAATAATATAAACTTGACATATCTGTTGACCCTCGAGTTATGCATTTTCATATTAATATATATATATATATATATAATTTGCCATAACATTCACATATATCTTAACATGAGCCGGCATAATGTTCAAAAGTTGACAAGCAAGGTAAATAAAAAGAGGAATGATGTATATATGTGTATATAGATATTATTGATTTGATTAATTTGATTTTTTTTGCACAAATAATTTACATGCAATCTCATCAAAGTCAAACTCATGGTAGGTTCTATGGGCTTTCGATAGGACGGCCATCGAAGACAAGCTTAGTCTATATAAAATTGTATAATTCTATGAACCCAGAATTATTACTCAGAATTTTATCTAGAAAGATAATGTGTGGCTCATATATCACTCAACTATGAGCCTCACAATATACACCAATATAATCCTAGCCACACAGTCCATTTCTTGGTTGTCTTCCTGGCTCCAATGCTTGGGACAGCATTCAAAAAAAAAAAAAGTTTGGGACAGTGGACTTTTTCTATAAAATTACTTACCTTCACATTTTTCACCTAAAAAAGGAAAGAAAAAAAAAATAGACCAAAGGATTAGCCTAGGGAGGAGACACTTCTCCTTCCTCCATTACCTTCCTATTGATTGTAAGAAAAATAAAAAAATAAAAAAAGAGACAGAACGATTCAGAAAGAAGTCAGCTTTGATTATTCTTCATCTTCTTCTTCTCCTAATTATTATTTATGTATCTTTAAAATTTGATTAAACAAATCTTATCTTGATCCAATTCTGTATTTTATTTTTATTTTTTTCTGGATAAAAATTATAGCTTGAGAAATGAAATTGGACTTATGTAGAGTAGCATCAAGCTTTAAATTTTTTTTCCCCTTTCTTTTTGTTTTAATATTATTATTTTTTTGGATTCCCATTCAGCCTTTTTGAATGTTAGGGAATCAGTATATATTAAAAAAAATAAAAATAAAAAAACAGTTGGCAGAATTCTACTCTCTTTTCCATTAAAAAGTCAAACAAGAATGAAAACCGACATTGCAGACATTCCAAACATTAGACTCTGTTTGGTTTGGTTGGGTTTAGTTTTAAAATTTATTTTTTGAAAAAAAATAAAAAGTTAATTTAGTGAAATATTTGATAAATAAAAGATAATTATTAATTTAAAAAAAATTTACATTTTGAGATAAAATTAACTTTTTAAAAAAAATTAGTATTAATTTTTGTCAAACTAATTTTTATTTTAAAAAAAAAAAAAATTCACAAAACAATTTTGAATTTGAAACCAAATAGAGCTCAAAGTTTGTGCGGGATTTGCAAGCGGTCTCTCTAGATGAGTTGAGTTATAACCAGATTTTAACTTAGTGAGAGTAAAATGATAATGAGTCAGTATTTCAAGATTAATTGACATAAATCTCACATCCTAACAAGCTGGTCCAACCCAAAATGAGGTCAACATTAAAATCTTAATAGAAGATTAATTTTTATATTTTAAATAATGTTTTATTTTATTTTTTATGTAAAATTTACCGTTTCTATTTTGTAAATTAAAATTTGAAAGCTCATTACAAGGAGGCCTCTGATCATGGAGAACTTTTGTTCGTTGGGCCTTTTGTATGAGGTGAAGTTTTCTGAACTTTTATGAAGAAAAGAATATATTGGGCCCTTATTATTGGGCCTTCAACCAAGAAATGTTTTTGTGGACCATTAGACAAAGTGCTTTAGTATTGACTTTTAGACCCAAAAAAACAAAACAAGTGTTTTTAAGGCACCGTTTGGGAATAAGTTACTTTAGTAACTTTTTGATTAAAATATGAGATAAAAAAAATTAATATATTTAAAATGAGTTTATGATTTTTTACGAAAAGATGTGTAAAAAGTATAGAGAAAGGAGAATATTTGACTTTTTTATATAAGTTATAGGCTTTTAAATTTTTTTAATAATTTTTTAGTTTTAAAACTAAAACTGTTGCATGCCAAATGAGGCATAATATGGATAAATTACACTTTTAATCTTTATATTGTAACTCAAATTTTATTTTCATTTTTATTATTTTAATTTAAATAATTTAATACCTATACTTTAAGTCTAATTTCATTTTAATCATTCTATTCAAATTTTATTTCAGTTTCTTCTTCTTCTTCTTCTCACACCCATAGGAATGAAAAATTGAATAACACAAATAAAACTTAAACACCGACATCTCATCGGATAAAATAGTAACTCATCCACTAAGCCAACAAAAATAAGACTTAAGTAATGGATTTTGTGGGTGTTTGGAAAGTTTATTTTTTTGTAAGTTTTTTTAATTGTAAGATATTATTGGAGAAAATTTAAGTCTAATTTCATTTTAATCATTCTATTCAAATTTTATTTCAGTTTCTTCTTCTTCTTCTTCTCACACCCATAGGAATGAAAAATTGAATAACACAAATAAAACTTAAACACCGACATCTCATCGGATAAAATAGTAACTCATCCACTAAGCCAACAAAAATAAGACTTAAGTAATGGATTTTGTGGGTGTTTGGAAAGTTAGTTTTTTTGTAAGTTTTTTTAATTGTAAGATATTATTGGAGAAAAAAAAAATTTGTGTTTGGAAAGATAGTTGAATTTTTTTGTGGTTGGATGTGATGTTTGTGAAAGAAAAAGTGAAATAATTATGGGATTTGATGCGATATTTCGTTTGGATTTGTTTTTCTTTGATTTGTAACTAATTTATCTTTTAGTGAATAAAAACAAAAAAAAAAACCCAAAAAAATTGTCCCCAAACAGCGCGAAAGGCTTAAACCCAAAAAAATTTTTTAAGTCTAATTTTATTTTAATCATTCTATTCAAATTTCTTTTCTTTTTTCACACCCATAAGATGGAAAAATTACAAAGCACACAAATAAGACTTAAACCCGATATTTCAAGTGGTAAAATAGTAACTCGAACACTAGCCCCATATAAAAAAAAGAAAAAGAAAAAGTATCAACACTTTATGATGTCATTTAAAAACTTTCACTCCATGATGTCATTTAAAAAATCATTATCAAAGGTACTATAACAGATTCTTGGTGTTACAAAAATCTATCAAAATCAACTTCCATACAATCTAATATCCAATGTATTCTCAATAATGTTGATAAACAAAAAAAACTAATACAAAATTTTCATTAAAAATGATGTGATTCAATACAACTCTTTCATTTCAAAGTAGAACATCCATATAGATGAATTTATTTACAAAAGTAATATTGTCACGTCATGCTTATAAATTTTTTTTGTACAAATGAAAATTTTCTTTTGTATATTTTTTTACTTGTATTATGCATTACACATTGTGATTTTGTTTTTGTTGAAAATTATGACACCGGCAAAAGATAAGATAGTAATTCTCTCAAGTTTCAACTAGCTAGCAAAAAAGCTTAGAGTTTATTTGAGAATTTGAATTTTTAGTGACGTTTTAATTTTTTACGAATAAAACATACAACAAAGAGAATTAGATGACTTTTTGTAGCGATTTTTTTACGTTTTCATTAATTTAACTATTTCCCAAACAAGGCTTTAGTGAGGAGCTAACACTACAAGAAAAAGGGGCATATAACACGGAAGTATTTGCGACGGCACTATTCCCGTCGCAAAAAGTGAGTTTTTGCGACGGCACCACTTGCCGTCGCCAATAGATTGGGTTTAAGCGACGGCACTACTTCCCGTCACAAAAAAGCAAGTTTTTGCGACCGCACGAACCACCGTCGCAAAAAAAAAAAAAACCCAATTTGAGTGCTCAGCTTTATTTTTCCCTTCGCGCTCGTTTTTCCCTCTCCCCCTCCCTTCCCCTCCCCCAAAAAAAAAAACCTATCAAAAATCCACCCTTATCATCTGCAGTGGCCACCAGCGGCTGTTCCTCCACCTCCTCCTACTTCCACGGCTGCTCCTCCTTGCTCCTCCTCTTCACCACCATTCCATGCCCATGGAAAACCCTAATCGCCTCTCCAACGACGAGGTACATTTTCAATTTCATCTCATCAATTCGATCGATTCATTTTCAAATCATTAGTAGATCTATTAGATTCATCACTGTATTTGGTTTCTAGGTTCGAACGATCAAAAATCCACCCCTACCATCCGTAGTGACCGCTGGCGACTGTTCCTCCACCTCCTCCTACTCCCACGGTTGCTCCTCCTCTTCACCACCATTCCATGCCCATGGAAAACCCTAATCACCTCTCCAACGACGAGGTATATTTTCAATTTCATCTCATCAATTCGATCGATTCATTTTCAAATCATTAGTAGATCCATTAGATAGTTTCTAGTTTCGAACGATATTCATATCGGGCCTCCCGGAGGACGTGAAGGAGAGAGAACTCCAGAACCTTCTTAGATGGTTACCTCGTTACGAGGCTTCGCAGGTTAACTGCAAAGGTGAACATCCTATGGGTTTCGCTCTCTTCACTACTCCTCCTTTTGCCATTGCTGCCAAAGATGCCCTTCAGGTTCTTATCTTCACAATCTTTACCTATATTATTTGTTTTGATTAATCGATCTCTATTGTACTAAATTATTATTGGGTTTGGTTTTGTGGTTTAGGAGATGGTGTTTGATGAGGAATCAAAGTCTGTTTTGCACGCAGAGATGGCAAAGAAAAATCTATTTGTCAAAAGGGGTGAGTTTTTTATTTTTAATTGAAGCTTTCTTTACTTCAAAAGTCATGTCAGAAAATAGGGTTAAATATTGTAGACTTGTAGTGTTGTTTTTTGTTTGTTTTCTTGTTTCAAAATAATTTGAAGCCTTGTAACTAGACCAGAGCTATTCGAAGCCCCATAAGCCTAGCTAATTAGTTGTTCCTGCTAATGAGCTTTGCACTTTAGTATCTCTGTAATGAGTAAACCAATTTGGAAGCAGGTTTGTCTGCTTACTGTGTTTCTTAGCTAACTTTTACTCGAAGTAACTCAAACCTGATGAATTTAACAGATATTATCAGTGTGACTTCCAAATTGCATGTTGTACACTTCTATATAAGGAAAAAGATGTCTCTGTGGGCCAAATTACTCATACAGTACTTTGACAAAGTTGCTTGATTACTTTTTAAAATCTGAAATGACAGTTGGGTGAAGATATTAACTAGTTCAAGAAAATTCAAACTCATCATAATTAAGTTTCACTTCATTCTTCAGAATTTGGTTCATTACTCCATAGTTGTAAGATCTATTTATAACAGACTGTTGGTAAGAGACTATCAAGTATTGTCTGGGGTGTGTCTGTAAAAAATTTAACATTCTTTGTTCTTTCATTGTTTTCAAGTAACAGTAGCTACAACTTTGCTGAATAGTCTGGGATTCTGAATTCTTATTTGTATTTCAGGTTGACCCCCGATTTGTTTGGAACAGAAATATTTTGGAGGAGCTCATTGAGAATAAGGTTAACATTTCTTATGTTCAAAAGATGTTATCATTGCTTTGTACTCACCTGTCTTTCCTTAGGAAACAAATATTGCATTAAGTTTGCAATAAAAAACAAAGCAAGTACTTCTAAGTGATTAATCAACGTTGCCTATTTGGACATCTGAAATATGATCACTGAAACAAATTCTTTGTCTAATATGTTTTATTTTTCCTATGCAGCTTGATGGGTTTATCATCCCTCTGTTACAAGGGAATATCCTGAAGCTTTTCAATGCTTATTTTGTGTGTGTGTGTGTGCGCGTGTGTTTATGCATGAGCACATGCGTGCGTGTTAAAGGTAACTATGGATGCAAGAGTAGTTTCTTATTTATGGTGTTTTCACTTAACCAAGGCATAAGCTATCAGACTGGACAACTCAAGCTGAAAAATTCACCAGCCATAATTACTTTAATTTCAAGGAGGTGTACACGGCGCTTAGGTAGTGCAATATAGACATCACTGGTTTTTGTTCCTATTAATATGGCTATGGCAAAACATTGTAGTAACTGGTTGTTATATTGAATGGAGGGACCCGAATATGAAAAAGAGGGGCTAACCTTGAAGGTTCTATGTCTTCATTTTTACAGGTATTATTTCCACAGGAAATGTGCCTTAAGATACTAATTGTTCCGGTTAATATCTTTTCAACTCAATATCTTAAGTGGACCAATTCACTGGCTAACTTGCGTTTTTCTTCTCTGGACCCCAAAGTAAATTTCTGTCAAGTGAACCAATGAGTAACAACTACTTCTTAATTTGCTTCAGATTCGAGGTTCAATTCCACTCATTTGGGAGCAAATTGTTGATTTGAGCTATAAACCACGACTTAATATTATTGATCATGAGCAAACAGTATGTATTTTCTTCTGGATACAGATCTTTATGTTTAAGTTGTGTAATGATGAGCATCTAACTGTGTTTTTCTTCCTTTAGTCAAAGGTTGTGGAGCGCCATTTTCATGATATTATAGAAAGATACGGAGAGACTGTAGCAGTTGACCTAACCGATAAGGTAAGACTTTCCAGCACCACACTAGGACATTAACCTGGGGCGTAGTTTCAATATGGTTTTCTTACTAAAAGTGGAGAAATCCAGGTAACAAATATGAATGTTGTTCTTTAAAGTTTATTTTTTTTTATGTAAAAGAAACTCTGTGATGGTTCAAATAGGAAATTATCACTATGGTAGCAAAATTTTTTTTACATTCTTTGAGTCAGTTTCCATGACATTGTCTAGGTCAGTTGGTCCACTTTATGGAATTCCAAACTGGAAATTTATGCACATAAGTTTACATATAATTTTATGCAATTATTGTTTTGTATTCTCCAATTGCAAATATTCATCTTTATGTTATCTTGTGTTATAGCATGGCGATGAGGGTCAACTAAGTATGGCATATGCCTACTGAAATGGAAAAGCTGTCAAATGTGAGGTGATTTTCTTTTCATGTTCATTGCAATTTGTGAACTTTTTTTAGATTTCTATGAGTGTGGAAATCTTTAATTTTGAACATATAATATCCACAGTGATAGATGTTTGCTTAGACATCCATTGATCGGTTTGGTTTGGTTTGGTTTGGTTTGCAGCATTATTTTCTGATTTTTTTTTCTTTAATTTTGAACATATAATATCCACAGTGATAGATGTTTGCTTAGACATCCACTGATCGGTTTGGTTAATTTTTTAGGGAGAAAATAATTTTTTAAAATTCAAAAATATCATTATGGTGTTTATTTTTGTCAAACTAATTTCTATTTTTCAGAAAAATTTTAGAAAAACAGATGTCTGGATCTGATGTTATAAAATGTTGAAAAAATTGTATTTTTAGTAGAAAGAGATGTATAAATGCAAAAGAGATGTGTCATTGTCTCTTTCTGCTTGAGTTCCAATTTTGGTGCTGAGAAGAGGTTCTAGGATATGTGCCTGTACATGCGTTTCAGATTATGCCATGTTTCTGATGCATTGATTGGAATATATTTTATATTGTCAGTACATTAGAAACCATCTAGGTCAACATGTGACTTGGATGACTGAAATACATCATAAATAGAATATTTGTTTGCCTTTTCGGCTTTTGAAAATCTTATTAACAAGATACCTGAGAGATAAACTAAAGAAAGATTACAGGAAAAAAAACAGTGAAAAAGATTGGAGGAGATGAAAGCAGGTGACAGCTTCAGTTGCCATTTGAACATGATCAACTTTTTGTTTCTTCTTCAACCACCATTATCACGTGCAATTAGGAAGGATAAGATTTTCCGGCCTTGCTGAAATTTGAGAGATAGATTGAATCATAGCAGCTTTTCATTTTTTTATGGAAAATATGTGCATATTACATATCATTTTCACATGCTCTATTTCTAAATGAAAACATCATCTTTTAGACTTTCATTCCCTACTTAATATAGGGGAAGTTTTAATTTATACTTCTTGTTGATTCAGATATATTTCATTTGATTTCCATCACTATTGTGGCAACTCAAACCTCGACAATATACAAGTTCTCTATGACCAAGTCTCTGAGGATCTTCAAAAGGAAGGGTAATCAACAGAACCAGAGTATAATTTTCATAATTTAGAACATTTTCTGAATAAAATGTCACAATCTAGGTATATGGGTTTTCCATAATTCTGTTTTTAATCATTATTATTCCAACTGAGCAGATACTTCCTCGTGGACACAGAAGGAAAGATACAATCAGAGCAGAAAGGAATTATTATATCTAACTGCATTGATGGTTCATTTTTTTTTTCTTGGACCTTTGTTACAGATGCACAAATGGAGACAATGTCTGATGATGCTTATGGTTCAGTTATTGGTTTTTGTTTGGATTGTTTTTGAGAAAACAATGGAAAGTATATGGAGGGTTTGTGAGGGGAGAGAGGGTCCACAAATTGAGCGCTTCCCGTCTCCTCTAAAATTGGGAGGAAATGGAGGGGAAGCGAAGTGCTGGTTTTTAAATATAATTTTAATACCAATTATACCCCTCATTTTATGAAAACATAAGTATATAAGGGTCTGTTTGGATAGATATGGATTTCAAATCAAGGGATTTGAGGTTAAATGAATAGATAAAAAAGATGTATATTTTAGAAGGATCCTTATATTTAGAAAGATAATTCTTGGCATGATTTCAAATAACTAGTTTTATATAATTATTTCAAATCTATTATGATAAAACTATTTAACTCAATCTTGAAATACATAAATAAACTAGCATTTCTAAATTTGAGTTATTGTCCTTGAATGATCAAGGTCAAATCCCTTGATTTTTGAAATCCATGTCTATCCAAACAGCCCCTACTTTTTAAACATTACCTATTTGGCTTTTGTACCTACCTTCCCTTTATAATTATTGTCTAACCAAACAAAAGGGCGGAAAGGTCACCCTACCTACCCCTTGGTTAATTATTATCTAAACAAACAAGAAGAGGGGTATCTCCCCTCCATTTTTTTTCCATCACTAATTTATACTTCCCTTCACTCCCCTTTCTGTGTATCTAAATGTAATGCAAGTGTATATGATGTACAGTTGATTGATCTCTTTTATACTTTTATCGGGTTGCATTTTTTATTAGGATTGCTGATGCTGAAGAAAACTTATGTGAAAGCGAAATTAGAGAAGCCCATTTAGCCAAGTCATTGTTTTTCATACGAATTGGCGACAAGGTATATAACTGTTATGTCTTTCAATTCTTTAATCATCTGCTTATTTTTTACGCATTTCTGTAGACTTCTTTTATTCCTAACTTGTTGTGATGTAAACCCAGGAGAAGGCTCTGGAACAACTCAAGTTAACAGAAAGCAAGACAGTAGCTGCTGGGCAGAAAATGGACCTGGTTTTCCATACGCTACAGATTGGCTTTTTCTATATGGATTTCGATCTTATTTCCAAGAGCATTGATAAAGCAAAGAAGTAAGAGGTGGTGGCCTGAGGAAGGAGGTGACTAGGAAAGGAAGAATCGTCTAAAGGTGTATGAAGGCTTATACTACATGTCTACTCGAAACTTTAAGAAAGCCACCAGTTTGTTTCTTAATTCGATCTCAACTTTCACAACTTATGAACTTTTCCCATATGACAACTTCATATTTTACACAGTCCTTACCAGCATCATATTGTTGGATAGAGTTTCCTTGAAACTGAAGGTACGCACAGTTGCACATTAGGGTTTTGGCATGGAATTGTTTTCCCCTTGATAATTTTTTAGAGAGATGCTTGGCTGGCAGTATTTTGGTTTTCTTTTCTTTTTTTTGATTGTCTTTACTTTCCTTTCCTTTCCTTTCCCTTTTTTTGTTTTTCCTGGTGATAAAGAAAGAAAAAAGGGAGGGGAAGGGATTGTTTATGTGGCATGTTACTATGCCTGTGTTCCTACATGTTGCAGGTAGTTGATGCTCTTGAGATCTTCACAGTTATTGGGAAAATCCCGCATCTGTTGGGGTTTTTGAACTCTTTATATGATTGTCAGTACAAGTAATTTTTCTTAGCATTAGGTAAGTATTTATCTTGTATATCTCATATTTTACCCTTGCAGTATTATATATTACATAGATAGGTAAACAAAATGTTGGACGTATTCATATTCTGCCTTTGATTATAGAGCTTCAAATCTGTTTACACTGCCCATAGAATGAACTGGAAATTGAATGGCTGAAGTAGTCTAATCATGATAGATTTGAGTATGTGGGATCTATATATAAAGGAGGATCACAAGCCCTTTCTCATGTTGACACAAGTACATACAATGCATGTATAAATGCCCCATTACTGTGAAGCTGATCAATTGCTGAAACTATTGTTCCAATTTGAATATGTTGTCTTATAATTTATTCCAATATGAAATTTTATCCAATTGATTTTCAGCTGGCCTGATGGAGCAAATAAAATTGGACCGTTATTTGCATCCCCACTTCTGGTATACATGAGGGAGGTTAGGACCGTGGTTTATTCCCAATTCTTGGAATCCTATGAGAGTGTCACAATTGAGGCAATGGCAAAAGCATTTGGAGTAACAGTAGAGTTCATTGATTTGTAAGTGATATCATTTTCCTAGATACACTCACTCATGCTTTTGATCTTTTCTGTAAGATTGTTATTGATTTTTATTGTGAACCATTGGTGTTTAATTGAGTTCCTCGTTTGCACCAGGGAACTGTCACATTTTATTGCAGCAGGGAAGCTTCACTGCAAGATTGATAAAGTTGCCGGTGTTTTGGAAACTAACTGTCCAGATGCAAAGAATGCTCTTTATCAAGCAACTATCAAGCAAGGGGACTTCCTACTAAACCGAATTCAGAAGCTTTCTCGTGTGATTGATCTTTGAAAGCATTTCTTGCGTTTTGGAAAATGATGCCCCAAAGTGGGTCTAGGGACTTCATGCTTGTTGCTTTATCATGCTACATTGTATTCTTAGTGATCTTTGAATTTACTGAAAATTTTAAAGGAATAGGAATATCTTCTCCTGTTTAGGTTTTTTTGATTTTATTTTTTTTTTAAGCGGGAGATTGGAAAACAGGCTCAAACAGGATAATTTTTTTAATTGATCTAAGGATAAATTCATATTTCTTGTTTGGGCAGGACAAAGAAGATGGTTCATTGGATAAGGAAGCACAAGTAGAGACAGTGTCTGATGATTTTTTTTAAAAATATTTTTATTAATTTTGTTACAGGTTTTACTTTTTGCGACGGCATTACACTGTCGCAAAAGATAGAAATTTTATTATTTAAAATAGAAATTTTATTATTTTTTGATACTTTTTGCGACGGCATTACACTGTCGCAAAAAATAGAAATTTTCATATTTTTAATATTTTTTGCGACGGCACCACACCGTCGCAAAAAACAGTGTTTTTGCCATTGCAAAAAAAGACTATTAGCGACAGTATTTTTTGCCGTCTCAAATAACATTTTTAGCGACGGCAAAATAATGCCGTCGCAAAAAAGTCAAGAAATTTCAAACGTTATTAGCGACTGTACAGTGCCGTCGCAAAAAGGCAAAAATGCCGTCGCAAAACATTAGCGACGGCACTGTGCCGTCGCAAAAACTCTTTTGCGACCCCTGCATTTGCGACCCCCTATTGCCGTCGCAAAAAGTCATTTTGCCGTCGCAAAAAGTATTAGCAACGGAATTAGGAGTATTAGCGATGGTATTTTACCGTTGCAAAAAGTCAATTTTTTTGTAGTGTAAATAGCCTCTTCTAAATAAACGAGCCTATATTGACCCTTGGGCTTTCATCTTCCAACCCATCAACAAATTCCAATAATTTTCCACAACTCCAGGTATGTACCTTCTTCTATCTTCTGTTTATTGGGTACTATATATTAATAGAGAAAGACACATCTGAATCCAACCGAATTCCAATTTACAAAAATCCACTTTCTTAATTGTTGTGATCACAATGGCTGCCAATCCAAATGCCACAGTTTCTCTGAGAATTCTGGTAGATGAAGACAATAAGAGAGTAGTTTGTGCAGAAACCAGCAACGATTTCATCAACATACTCTTCAGTTTCTTGACATTACCAATGGGCACCATTGTTCGACTCATTCGCAAGCATTGATCAGAGCTTGGCTGCATCTGTTGGAACAATCTTTTGTAGAAAATAAATAACTTGAAACAAAACAAATGAATAAAAATAAATTACTTACATAATTTATTTACCGAACCGAATAAATATTTAAAAGAGTAAGTCGAGTGTTTGACACTCTGTTCTTAAGATAGATTCGCCTCGCTTCGGTACTTACGGATGAATGACGTCTATCTTCCAGGATAGAATGATCTTCACAAATTGTAGTAGCACTCCAAACAATTTGTACGGCGAACAAAAACCTGTGTTCTATACTCTCCAAATTTTTTCTAAAATAATATGAAGAATAAATTGATGCAAGAGAGCAAATACTAGAAGGAAACAAGTGAATTTCAGATCTGGAAATCTGCTGGAATGGTCCAGGTATTTATAGGCCAAAATAGGTCTGAAATTCAAACCGAACTGGTAGGTTTTTAAACTCAACAGGTGCAAACAGTTTTGGACAGATAACTGCTGAGCATTTTCAAATTTGTTTGAACAGATAACTACCTGGGCAGTTTCAAACCTGTTTGGAAGAAACTGACTCTGTCCGAAACAGCTGGGCAATTTAGAGCAGTTTAAACAGTCGGAAATTGGACTAGAAGAGGCACAATTTTGGACATAAAAAATTAAATTAATTTTGTTCAGAAATTTAAATAATTTCCCACAAGAATTTTTTAGACAAATTCAAATAAATTTTGTCCAAAAAATTAATGTTAGAACCGACCCGATCCACGACCCATACCTTCGCTCGGCTCGGTTAGGCCGGTCGAATGACGGCGTACGTGCGTGTGATGGTTTGAGCCAAGGTTCACATTGTCTATAACTCCCCCCTTCTACAAACTTGGGGTGACCCTTGGGACCCAACTCAAGTGTTGTTACCTAGAACTTATATACACACATAATTTCTCTTAAGTTTCCAATGTGGGATAACTATTTCAAGGAAACCCACATTTTACTTCTTTAATAGTCCATTCCACGAACCCGAAAATAACGTCAACCTCTCATTCACTCATAAATGATTTTGACGAACTGTCTTTACTGTGTGACTTGCCATGTGGCAAGGAACACGTCACCTCTTTGGACCCACCTTAAAAGACGTGTGGGTCCCGTCCAAATTTGGGCTCAAATTTAGCCCAAAATAAGCTTGTAAAACCATATTTTTCCAACAATCCCCCACATGAATGGAATTTGACGGAGAGAAAATGTAATAACATGATCTAATTATTGAGAGTACAAAAATTGGGAATATTTTGCAAATGATAAGTAACTTTTGGCTTTGAACCTTCCCTTATGAGACACTATCGGATTTACTAGCTAACTAGTGAACATGATGTCTTGAACTGTTCAACCATTTGTGTAACCCAAGACAATAAAACTCACACAGTATATTACCAGATATAGTTTAGTTCTCACTATTGTGTTTAATTTGACCCTGAACAACCTGGTCTTTCATGAGTACTCTAGAAAATTGTAGCCTTTCACAAATCTCATAGAACCGGCACAGTTCATACTCATATAGGTGATTCTTATGAAGAGTATTCTGCCATACTCCACTAGGTATTCTTAGATATAAGAATTATTAAAAATATTACTTAACCTAAAATGCTGTAGACATCACTATTTCATCATAGAAATAGGTAGGAGTTTGACTCCCCAGTGATCCTTATGAGTCATACACAACTCGGTTGTCCCTTTGAACCTAGATCTTGGGATCTCTAGTTAACTAAGTTAGGTTGCCGTTATGGTAACTCTTATTTAATAGGTTTAAGTCCCATTCCCCTTCATGAGTTCTCAACTAACTCTCTTTCTAACCCTTTGGTTACTGGATCTGTTATGTCACGCCCCACTTTTTAATACTCGAATTCATTAGCAAATTCATTAATTTAATTCACTTTCAGAGATAACATGCAGAAGAAAACTCTTTAGTTCAACGAGTAGAAATAAATAACAATTCTCTCATCCGAATGCAAAAATAAATACAACATGAGTATACTAAATAAATTGCCCGTGAGCTTACATCATTTAAATAAAAATAAAAAAGAAGGGTGTAACCCTTTTACATGAATGACATTCCGCTAACACAAAAGAGGCCGTGTGGCCAACAAATAAGAAGATCCAAAATCTTGTAGCACATCCTGAGTAACACCTGAAAAAGATTCAACAACGTGGGATGAACATATAGTCTAGTAGGGATCTCAACACGATCCTCAACAATAATAACTTACAGATAACTATGATCATGAATGCTCAATCTCATACTAGAATAGTAATGTGACAGTTTATACAAAAATATACATAGGTATGAATTTTTCTCAAAATCAGCCATTTTATTCAACATGTAAGCGATTCAACTTTCTTTTCCTTTCATTACCCATTTTTCCCAAACTTTCATGACAATAACAATTCTAGAAAACAATTTCACCAAGCCCGTTACTTTTCTCCCATTTTCCGTACTTACAACAGATTCGCCTTTTTCAAAAAACATGTTCACAAAAACCCAATTTCCTTCACATTTTCCAAAATCTCAAAATAGCATTTAGGTTTGTTTCCAACACATTCATACCTATACATGCATACCTTTAGTAAAAAGGGAAACAACAAATCATCAACAAATATGTGATCAACAAATGAGGCAACTCGGCCTTTCAAAACTGTAACCATCATAACCCATAACATACTCAGATACACTGAAATAATGATGATAAAAGGCTCTGCTCTACCTGCCATAAGCATGGTAAGTTAAGGATACACCTTTCGACAAATGAAGTGCCAAGTTCTTCAGACACAAGCTAAAAGGTACTGGTACCTCTACCAAGTTCTCCAGACACAAGCTGGAATGTACAGGTACCTCTCCCAAGTTCTCCAGGCGCTAGCTGGAAGGTATTGGTACCCCTCATTCTAAGCGCGGTATATAACACCAATAATCTCAACGCGACAAAGCATAACCAACAAGTGTAATATATACACATAAAGTATTCAATGATGTTTAACCAACACAAGTGTAATGCATACACAATAATTCAACATAACAATGTCATCCTCCACCGATGATCAAGGACAAAATCTCTAGATGTATGTATTCAATGCACCTATTAAAAGAGACTCAACTCTCAAGCAATCTTAAACCCAACAACGACACTAGTACGATAGTTAAAGATAAAACCCCAAAATGTGTGTATACAACACTCATGATACAATAGTTAAATTCTCATATTTATTTTCCGAGACTCACATAGAGTTAACATTTCATTTCCCATTTTCAAGATCAACTTTCATAACTTTCCAAGTCAACATGTTCCACCACTTATTTCAAAAACACTTTTCCCATTTCACAAAACCAATTCCATTCATTTCATTTCAAAATAACCCCAATACCATAGTTAATCCCTTAACCGTTAACACCTTTTACACAACTCATATTAACAATAGAAATTTACCAACATTGTTCAACCATACCCTTTTTTAATTTATCAAATCAAAATATAATTTAGGGTTTTCTCTCATTTCAACAATAATATGTTAGTTTACACCCCAATTAGCCCAAAGAATAATCAATGATAATAAATCCATTTTTAAACAACCAACCCTAGGTTCCCTCTCATGATTTTTAGACAAATCCAATATGGATATGATTTTCATGCAATATAAAACTACCACATGTCTATCTATAGACGGAGCATTGAAAAAGAACAAGGAAATTCCTACCTCAAATGGAGAAACCCAAAGAAGAACATGAAAGTACTCCAAACCCAAACTTTTTCGGATCAACATGTAGCCCCCGCGATGCTCAACCTTTCTTACAAAGAGACTAGGGTAGAAGGTCTCTAGAACAAGGTGTATTTGTAGAGAGAGAGAGAGAGAGAGAGAGAGAGTTTAGAGAGAAGAGCTATCGATCTAGGGTTTTGAGGAAGAAAGAGGATCAAAAATGGAGGAGAAGACCTCTGCTGCGAACTAATATACGCGAGGCTCGCTCGAGCGAAGGAGTGGTCGCTTGAGCGACCAGACACAACAAACACCTCGCTCGAGCGTCGCTCGAGCGAACAATGCGAAGCTTCAGGTCTACAACCCAGAAGCACGCTCGAACGCAGGAGTTCTCGCTCGAGCGAAGAAACACAAAACATACAGCTCACTTGCTCGAGCGAAGGAAAGCTTGATCGAGCCAACAAACACAACCTTCAGGTCAAAAGAGACGCAGATGCACGCTCGAGCGCAAGAGTTCTCGCTCGAGCTAGGAGACACAAACTCAAAGCTTGCTCGAGCGACAAAAGCCTCGCTCGAGCGAAGACACCAAAAATTGGGCAGCAACACTGTGTTTCTAATCACAACTTGTAACGGCCTCAAAATTGTAACATAAAACCCAACAATTGAGACATGCGTTGATATATAAACTAACCACATTCCTTTATTCATTAGAGTTCCATTACACTAGTATTACATGTTAACATCAAAACAAAATGCCCTACGGGCTTACAGCTTTCCAAGTCAACACTTGGTTACAACAAAGGAGTACTAACTCGTACACATTAAGCCCTTGGCTTGAAGTTACATGTAATACACCAAAAAGTAAAACGACAAAACTGTGTCCGCCTCTAGCCTCCCAAGCTATGTCCTTGGAGGTGGCATGCTTCCTGCACCTGAAAATGATATTCCCATATAGGGTGAGCCATATTCCCCGCTCGAGCGTCAAAACCCCAGCTCGAGCGTACAGGCCAAAATCTGGGCAACTAGTTTTGGTTTCTAAACTCAACCAACCTGTAACAAACCTGCCCAACACATCCCATAACTCAAATACTAAGTAAAAGGATGTAAACAAGACAACAAACAACTACCAACATCCACGGACACATGTCCGGATCACTGCACAACAAGGGTAAACCCGGGATCGCTATACAACTAACCTGATACAAACCTACCCAACACATCCCAAAACTCAAATATAAGAAATTAATGGATGGAAACAAAATACAGATAATAGCACATAACTCGGAACTCGAGTCCGGAATACCACAAAGGACGGGGAAAAACCCGGATCGCGATATGCTATGTTGTCTTTAGACTTCATATATTCAATGGAAATAATACATTAGAGAGTAGTTGTCTCACGGTGTTATGTCGACGACGAATGTGTCGTGACTTACCGTTATACATATGACTCTGTACTCTACCTATTGCTGATTGACTATCACAATGTATGTATATAGCAGACACCAACTTTGGCCACATTGGAATGTCTTCAAGGAAGTGACGAAGCCATTTTGCTTCTTCCCAAGTTTTATCTAAAGCTATAAATTCTGATTCCATAGTAAACCTAGCAATGCAAGTTTGTTTAGAAGATTTCCAAGATACAACCGCTCCACCAAGAGTAAAGACATACCCATTGGTAGACTTTGAGTCTCTAGTATCCGATATCCAATTTGCATCACAGTATCCTTCAAGTACTGCAGGACATCTAGTATAATTCAGCCCGACGTTACAAGTAAATCGGAGATATCTTAGAATCCTTATAATTGATTTCTAGTGTTCTACTCTTGGATTACTTGTATATCTACTTAATTTACTTACTGCATAAGCTATATCAGGGCTAGTGCAGTTCATTAAGTATATTAAATTTCCAATAATTTGGGCATATTTTATTTGAGAAATAGTTTCCTGTACATTTTTAGAAAGAAACAAATTGACATCTACAAGTGTTTTAGCAAGATGCACTACAACAAAAAGTGTTTTTAATAACATATTTTTATAGTATTTTGTAGGAATATAACATTAGGAGATTACATTACATTACATTTATTATAACATTTATTAAAATTTTAATAACAGTTTATAAATGTGGTAAAAAGTCAAGTAAGTTCGAAAGTTTAATGACATTTTATAAATGCTACAATTCTAAATATTACGATATGAAAAAAAAAAAAATAGTAAACATATCGTGCCTTTGAAGGCTACTCCCAAATGTGTCTCCTAATTTTTCTCTTCTACAATGTTAAACCTACTCCACTAAACCTAACCCACTACACCACTACCACCTCACCTACTCCACTAAACCTAACCCACTACACCACTACCACCTCACCTACTCCACTAAACCTAACCCACCACCTACTCTCCACCTACTTCACCCACTCTCACCTACTCCACTAAACCTAACCCACCACCTACTCTCCACCTACTTCACCCACTCTCACCTACTCCACTAAACCTAACCCACCACCTACTCTCCACCTACTTCACCCACTCTCACCTACTCCACTAAACCTAACCCACCACCTACTCTCCACCTACTTCACCCACTCTCACCTACTCCACTAAACCTAACCCACTAAATCCACATACTCTGGTACTTTATGGATTATGTTATTTTATTTTATTTATTTTTTCATTTTGCTTTGTGCGTGTAACAAATATAGATATATATACATACCAATGATAACCCGTGCTATGCAAGACATGTAAAAAAATTAATAATATATTTTTATACAAAATAATATAAATAGTTAAATTTTTGTATGCAATTTATGAAAACAAAGAAGATTGAAATTTAATAATATTAGAAATCATGAAAAAAATATCATGAAATATATTATAAAAAAATTTTATCCTTTGATTAGTGTATGGCGTTTTATTATATGCGTAATCTAAAGGTGAAAATTTTTTTATGATCATTTTCATGATATTTTTTTGATGATCCCTAGCATTATTCTTTACAATTTTAATCTCACAATTTTATCACAATTTATTTATTATTTTTTAATTTGTCACAAATTTAATCATGTAACTTTCAGTCCCTTACTAGAATTTTAATCCCACCATCATATTTTATAATATTTTTTTGGGTACATATTTATATGAATTTTGATGAATCACAAACACTTGAGATTCGAGGGTGTAGACTAGTACATTATTACATATTTATATGAATTTTGATGAATCACACATACACTTGAGAATTGAGGGTGTGGATTACTATTATTATTATTATTATATGAGAGTTTATATATATGTAGAATTGCTTACGAGAGTTTATATATGTAGAATTGAACAAATAAGCACTAAAAAGTATATTAAAGAAATTGATGAATGGAATATGATGGCGTGAAGGGCTTGTTTTTAGAATTTGCATTGAGAGAGATGTGTTTAATTTTATGCAGGCCATGACTTTTGATCTCATTATTGGAAAGCTTTTTCCTTAGACAAAGCCTCACTTTGTTTATATAATTTTGCATGAAAATAATAAAATAAAATTCACATATCTTTTGACCCTCGAGTTATGCATTTTCATATTATATAATTTGCCACAACATTCACATATATCTTAACATGAGCCGGCATGATGTTCAAAAGTTGACAAGCAAGGTAAATAAAAAGAGGAATGATGTATATATGTGTATATAGATATTATCGATTTGATTAATTTGATTTTATTTGCACAAATAATTTACATACAATCTCATCAAAGTCAAACCTGTGGTAGGTTTCATGGGCCTTCGATAGGACGGCCATTGAAGACAAGCTTAGTCTATATAAAATTGTATAATTCTATAAATCCAGAATTATTACTCAAAATTTTATCTAGAAACACAATGTGTGACACATATTCACTCAACTATAAGCCTCACAATATACACCAATATAATCCTAGCCACACAGTCCATTTCTTGGTTGTCTTCCTGGCTCCAATGCTTGGGACAGCATTCAAAAAAAAAAAAAGTTTGGGACAGTGGACTTTTTCTATAAAATTGCTTACCTTCACATTTTTCACCTAAAAAAGGAAAGAAAAAAAAAATAGACCAAAGGATTAGCCTAGGGAGGAGACACTTCTCCTTCCTCCATTACCTTCCTATTGATTGTAAGAAAAATAAAAAAATAAAAAAAGAGACAGAACGATTTAGAAAGAAGTCAGCTTTGATTCCTCCTCTTCTTCTTCTTCTCCTAATTATTATTTATGTATCTTTAAAATTTGATTAAACAAATCTTATCTTGATCCAATTCTGTATTTTATTTTTATTTTTTTTGGATAAAAATTATAGCTTGAGAAATGAAATTGGACTTATGTAGAGTAGCATCAAGCTTTAAATTTTTTTTCCCCTTTCTTTTTGTTTTAATATTATTATTTTTTTGGATTCCCATTCAGTCCTTTTGAATGTTAGGGAATCAGTATATATTAAAAAAAATAAAAATAAAAAAACAGTTGGCAGAATTTTACTCTCTTTTCCATTAAAAAGTCAAACAAGAATGAAAACCGACATTGCAGACATTCCAAACATTGTGCTTGTTTGGTGCAGCTTAAAAGCTGCTTATTTCAGCTTTCAGCTTTCAGCTTAATTTAAGCTATTTTGATATGTTTGGTTTAGCTTAACAATGCAGCTTATAGCTTTCTGTAAGTTAGAAATCAGCTTATTCTTTGAGTAGGGCAGGAGATGCTTAATTTATAAGTCAGAAATCAGCTTATGTTCATAGTTATAAGCTATAAGCTGTTAAGTACGTTCACGGATAATATTACTAATTTCGTCGGCTCGAATGGTTACCATGAGTATTTCTTAATTATTTTTTGAAAAAAAAAAAAAATAATTTAGTTAAATATTTGATAAATAAAAAATAATGATTAATTTTAAAAAAAATTTACATTTTGAGATAAAATTAACTTTTTAAAAAAATTAGTATTAATTTTTTTCAAACTAATTTTTATTTTTTAAAAAAAAAAAAAAAATTCACAAAACAATTTTGAATTTGAAACCAAATAGAGCTCAAAGTTTGTGGGGGGATTTGCAAGCGGTCTCTCTAGATGAGTTGAGTTATAACTAGATTTTAACTTACTGAGAGTAAAATGATAATGAGTCTGTATTTCAAGATTAATTGACATAAATCTCACATCCTAACAAGCTGGTCCAACTCTAAATGAGGTCAACATTAAAATCTTAATAGAAGATTATTTTTTATATTTTAAATAATGTTTTATTTTAATTTTTATGTAAAATTTACCGTTTCTATTTTGTAAATTAAAATTTGAAAGCTCATTACAAGGAGGCCTCTGATCATGGAGAACTTTTGTTCGTTGGGCCTTTTGTATGAGGTGAAGTTTTCTGAACTTTTATGAAGAGAAGAATATTTTGGGCCCATATTATTGGCCCTTCAACCAAGAAATGTTTTTGTGGACCATTAGACAAAGTGCTTTAGTATTGACTTTTAGACCCAAAAAAACAAAAAAAAGTGTTTTTAAGGCACCGTTGGGGAATAAGTTACTTTAGTAACTTTTTGATTAAAATATGAGATAAAAAAATTAGTATATTTGAAATGAGTTTATAATTTTTTACGAAAAGATGTGTAAAAAGTATAGAGAAAAGAGAATATTTGACTTTTTGGTACAAGTTATAGGCTTTTAAATTTTTTTAGTAATTTTTTAGCTTTAAAACTAAAACTGTTGCATGCCAAATGAGGCATAATATGGATAAATTACACTTTTAATCTTTCTATTGTGACTCAAATTTTATTTTCATTTTTATTATTTTAATTTAAATAATTTAGTATCTACACTTTAAGTCTAATTTCATTTTAATCATTCTATTTAAATTTTATTTCAGTTTCTTCTTCTTCTTCTTCTTACACCCATAGGAATGAAAAATTGAATAACACAAATAAAACTTAAACACCGACATCTCATCGGATAAAATAGTGACTCATCCACTCAGCCAACAAAAATAAGACTTAGTAATGGATTTTGTGAGTGTTTGGAAAGTGAATTTTTTTATAAATTTTTTTAATTGTAGGATATTATTGGAGAAAAAAAAAATTTGTGTTTGGGAAGATAGTTGAATTTTTTTGTGGTTGGATGTGATGTTTGTGAGAGAAAAAGTAAAATAATTATGGGATTTGATGTGATATTTCGTTTGGATTTGTTTTTTTTTTTTATTTTGTAACTTTTATCTTTCAGTGAATAAAAACAAAAAAAACCCAAAAAAATTGTCCCCAAACAGCGCCAAAGGCTTAAACCCAAAAAAATTATTTAAGTCTAATTTTATTTTAATCATTCTATTCAAATTTCTTTTCCTTTTTCACACCCATAAGATGGAAAAATTACATAACACACAAATAAGACTTAAACCCGATATTTCAAGTGGTAAAATAGTAAGTCGAACACTAGCCCCATATAAAAAAAAAAAAAGAAAGAAAAAGTATCAACACTTTATGATGTCATAAAAAAACTTTCACGCCATGATGTCATTTAAAAAATCATTATCAAAGGTACTATATCAGATTCTTGGTTTTACAAAAATCTATCAAAATCAACTTCCGTACAATCTAATATCCAATATATTCTCAATAATGTTGATAAACAAAAAAAAACTAATACAAAATTTTCATAAAAAACGATGTGATTCAATACAACTCTTTCATTTCAAAGTAGAACATCCATATAGATGAATTTATTTACAAAAGTAATATTGTCTCGTCATGCTTATAAATTTTTTTTGTACAAATGAAAATTTTCTTTTGTATATTTTTTTACTTGTATTATGCATTACACATTGTAATTTTGTTTTTGTTGAAAATTATGACACCGGCAAAAGATAAGATAGTAATTCTCTCAAGTTTCAACTAACTAGCAAATAAGCTTAGAGTTTATTTGAGAATTTGAATTTTTAGTGACGTTTTAAATTTTTACGAATAAAACATACAACAAAGAGAATTAGTTGACTTTTTGTAGCGATTTTTTTACGTTTTCATTAATTTAACTATTTCCCAAACAAGGCTTTGGTGAGGAGCTAAATAGCCTCTTCTAAATAAACGAGCCTATATTGACCCTTGGGCTTTAATCTTCCAACCCATCAACAAATTCCAATAATTTTCCACAACTCCAGGTATGTAGCTTCTTCTATCTTCTGTTTATTGGGTACTATATATTAATAGAGAAAGACACATCTGAATCCAACCGAATTCAAATTTACAAAAATCCACTTTCTGAATTGTTGTGATCACAATGGCTGCCAATCCAAATGCCACAGTTTCTCTGAGAATTCTGGCAGATGAAGACAATAAGAGAGTAGTTTGTGCAGAAACCAGCAACGATTTCATCAACATACTCTTCAGTTTCTTGACATTACCAATGGGCACCATTGTTCGACTCATTCGCAAGCATTGATCAGAACTTGGCTGCATCTGTTGGAACAATCTTTTGTAGAAAATAAATAACTTGAAACAAAACAAATGAATAAAAATAAATTACTTACAAAATTTATTTACTGAACCGAATAAATATTTAAAAGAGTAAGTCGAGTGTTTGACACTCTGTTCTTAAGATAGATTCGCCTCGCTTCGGTGCTTACGGATGAATGACGTCTATCTCACAGGATACAATAATCTTCACAAATTGTAGTAGCACTCCAAACAATTTGTACGGCGAACAAAAACCTGTGTTCTATACTCTCCAAATTTTTCCTAAAATAATATGAAGAATAAATTGATGCAAGAGAGCAAAAACTAGAAGGAAACAAGTGAATTTCAGATCTGGAAATCTGTTGGAATGGTCCAGGTATTTATAGGCCCAAACAGGTCTGAAATTCAAACCGAACTAGTAGGTTTTTAAACTCAACAGGTGCAAACAGTTTTGGACAGATAACTGCTGAGCAGTTTCAAATTTGTTTGAACAGATAACTACCTGGGCAGTTTCAAACCTGTTCGGAAGAAACTGACTCTGTTCGAAACTGCTGGGCAATTTAGAGCAGTTTAAATAGTCAGAAATTGGACCAGAAGAGGCACAATTTTGGACATAAAAAATTAAATTAATTTTGTTCAGAAATTTAAATAATTTCCCACAAGAATTTTTTAGACAAATTCAAATAAATTTTGTCCAAAAAATTAATGTTAGAACCGACCCGATCCACGACCCATACCCTCGCTCGGCTCGATTAGGCCGGTCGGATGGCGGCGCACGTGCATTTGATGGTTTGAGCCAAGGTTCACATTGTGTATAACTCCCCCCTTCTACAAACTTGGGGTGACCCTTGGGGCCCAACTCAAGTGTTGTTACCTAGAACTTATATACACACATAAGTTCTCTTAAGTTTCCAATGTGGGATAACCATTTCAAGGAAACCCACATTTTACTTCTTTAATAGTCCATTCCACGAACCCGAAAATAATGTCAACCTCTCATTCACTCATAAATGATTTTGACGAACTGTCTTTACCGTGTGATTTGCCATGTGGCAAGGAACACGTCACCTCTTTGGACCCACCTTAAAAGACGTGTGGGTGCCGTCCAAATTTGGGCTCAAATCTAGCCCAAAATAAGCTTGTAAAACCATATTTTTCCAACAATCCCCACATGAATGGAATTTGACGGAGAGAAAATGTAATAACATGATCTAATTATTGAGAGTACAAAAATTGGGAATATTTTACAAATGATAAGTAACTTTTGGCTTTGAACCTTCCCTTATGAGACACTATCGGATTTACTAGCTAACTAGTGAACATGATGTCTTGAACTGTTCAGCCATTTGTGTAACCCAAGACAATAAAACTCACACAGTATATTACCAGATATAGTTTAGTTCTCACTATTGTGTTTATTTTGACCCTGAACAACCTGGTCTTTCATGAGTACTCTAGAAAATTGTAGCCCTTCACAAATCTCATAGAACCGGTACAGTTCATACTCATATAGGTGATTCTTATAAAGAGTATTCTGCCATACTCCACTAGGTATTCCTAGATATAAGAATTATTAAAAATATTACTTAACCTAAAACGCTGTAGACATCACTATTTCATTATAGAAATAGGTAGGAGTTTGACTCCCCAGTAATCCTTATGAGTCATACACAACTCGGTTGTCCTTTTGAACCTAGATCTTGGGATCGCTAGTTAACTAAGTTAGGTTGCCGTTGTGGTAACTCTTATTTAATAGGTTTAAGTCCCATTCCCCTTAATGAGTTCTCAACTAACTCTCTTTCTAACCCTTTGGTTACTGGATCTGCTATGTCACGCCCCACTTTTTAATACTCGAATTCATTAGCAAATTCATTAATTTAATTCACTTTCAGAGATAACATGCGGAAGAAAACTCTTTAGTTCAACGAGTAGAAATAAATAACAATTCTCTCATCCGAATGCAAAAATAAATACAACATGAGCATACTAAATAAACTGCTCGTGGGCTTACATCATTTAAATAAAAATAAAAAAGAAGGGTGTAACCCTTTCACATGAATGACATTCCACCAACACAAAAGAGACCCGTGGCCAACAAATAGGAAGATCCAAAATCTTGTAGCACATTCTGAGTAACACCTGAAAAAGATTCAACAACGTGGGATGAACATATAGTCTAGTAGGGATCTCAACATGATCCTCAACAATAATAACTTATAGATAACTATGATCATGAATGCTCAATCTCATACTAGAATAGTAATGTGACAGTTTATACAAAAATATACATAGGTATGAACTTTTCTCAAAATCAGCCATTTCATTCAACATGTAAGCGATTCACCTATCTTTTCCTTTCATTACCCATTTTTCCCAAACTTTCATGACAATAACAATTCTAGAAAACAATTTCACCAAGCCCGTTACTTTTCTCCCATTTTCCGTACTTACAACAGATTCGCCTTTTTCAAAAAACATGTTCACAAATACCCAATTTCCTTCACACTTTCCAAAATCTCAAAATAGCATTTAGGTTTGTTTCTAACACATTCATACCTATACATGCATACCTTTAGTAAAAAGGGAAACAACAAATCATCAACAAATATGTGATCAACAAATGAGGCAACTCGGCCTTTCAAAACTGTAACCATCATAACCCATAATATACTCAGATACACTGAAACAATGATAATAAAAAGCTCTGCTCTACCTGCCATAAGCATAGTAAGTTAAGGATACACATTTCAACAAATGAAGTGCCAAGTTCTTCAGACACAAGCTAAAAGGTACTGGTACCTCTATCAAGTTCTCCAGACACAAGCTGGAAGGTACTGGTACCTCTGCCAAGTTCTCCAGGCGCTAGTTGGAAGGTATTGGTACCCCTCATTCTAAGCGCCGTATATAACACCAATAATCTCAACGCGACAAAGCATAACCAACAAGTGTAATACATATACATAAACTATTCAATGATGTTTAACCAACACAAGTGTAATGCATACACAACAATTCAACATAACAATGTCATCCTCCACCGATGATCAAGGACAAAACCTCTAGATGCATGTATTCAATGCACCTATTAAAAGAGACTCAACTCTCAAGCAATCTTAAACCCAACAACGACACTAGTACGATAGTTAAAGATAAAACCCCCAAATGTGTGTATACAACACTCATGATACAATAGTTCAATTCTCATATTTATTTTCCGAGACTCACATAGAGTTAACATTTCATTTCCCATTTTCAAGATCAATTTTTATAACTTTTCAAGTCAACATGTTCCACCACTTATTTCAAAAACACTTTTCCTCTTTAACAAAACCAATTCCATTCATTTCATTTCAAAATAACCCCAATACCATAGTTAATCCCTTAATCGTTAACACCTTTTACACAACTCATATTAACAATAGAAATTTACCAACATTGTTCAACCATACCCTCTTTTAATTTATCAAATCAAAATATAATTTAGGGCTTTCTCTCATTTCAACAATAATATGTTAGTTTACACCCCAATTAGCCCAAAGAATAATCAATGATAATAAATCCATTCTTAAACAACCAACCCTAGGTTCCCTCTCATGATTTTCAGACAAATCCAATATGGATATGATTTTCATGCAATATAAAACTACCACATGTCTATCTATAGACGGAGCATTGAAAAAGAACAAGGAAATCCCTACCTCAAATGGAGAAACCCAAAGAAGAACATGAAAGTACTCCAAACCCAAACTTTTTCGGATCAACATGTAGCCCCCGCGATGCTCAACCTTTCTTACAAAGAGACTAGGGTAGAAGGTCTCTAGAACAAGGTGTATTTGTAGAAAGAGAGAGAGAGAGAGAGAGAGAGAGTTTAGAGAGAAGAGCTACCGATCTAGGGTTTTGAGGAAGAAAGAGGATAAAGAATGGAGGAGAAGACCTCTGCTGCGAACTGATATACGCGAGGCTTGCTCGAGCGAATGAGTGGTCGCTTGAGCTACCAGACACAACAAACACCTCGCTCGAGCGCAAGAAGCGTCGCTCGAGCGAACAATGCGAAGCTTCAGGTCTACAACCCAAAAGCACGCTCGAACGCAAGAGTTCTCGCTCGAGCGCAAGAGTTCTCGCTTGAGCGAAGAAACACAAAACATACAGCTCGCTTGCTCGAGCGAAGGAAAGCTTGATTGAGCCAACAAACACAACCTTCAGGTCAAAAGAGACGCAGATGCACGCTCGAGCGCAAGAGTTCTCGCTCGAGCTAGGAGACACAAACTCAAAGCTCGCTCGAGCAACAAAAGCCTCGCTCGAGCGAAGACACCAAAAACTGGGCAGCAACACTGTGTTTCTAATCACAACCAACCTGATACAAACCTGCCCAACATATCCCAAAACTCAAATATAAGAAATTAAAGGATGGAAACAAAATACAGATAATAGCACATAACTCGGAACTCGAGTCCGGAATACCACAAAGGACGGGGAAAAACCCGGATCGCTATATGCTATGTTGTTTTTAGACTTCATAAATTCAATGGAAATAATTCATTAGAGAGTAGTTGTCTCACGGTGTTATGTCGACGACGAATGTGTCGTGACTTACCGTTACACATATGACTCTATACTCTACCTATTGCTGATTGACTATCACAATGTATGTATATAGTAGACACCGACTTTGGCCACATTGGAATGTCTTCAAGGAAGTGACGAAACCATTCTGCTTCTTCCCAAGTTTTATCTAAAGCTATAAATTCTGATTCCATAGTAAACCTAGTAATGCAAGTTTGTTTGGAAGATTTCCAAGATACAACCGCCCCACCAAGAGTAAAGACATACCCATTGGTAGATTTTGAGTCTCTAGTATCTGATATCCAATTTGCATCACAGTATCCTTCAAGTATTGTAGGATATCTAGTATAATTCAGCCCAACGTTACAAGTAAATCAAAGATATCTTAGAATCCTTATAATTGATTTCTAGTGTTCTACTCTTGGATTACTTGTATATCTACTTAATTTACTTATTGCATAAACTATATCAGGGCTAGTGCAAAGAATATCATCTTCAGGTAGTAAAACTGCAAAGAATTTAACATACCAGAGATTCTTCACTTTCTTCCACTGAATCTGCTAAAAGAGACAGAATGTTGGCGAGGTGCTTTTGTAAATTATAGGATAGCTGTTGAGATTTATGTCAATTCATCTTGAAATACCGACTCATTATCACTTTACTCTCACTAGGTTAGAATCTGGCTAAACTCAACTCATATAACTCCCCCCCCCCAAACTTTAGGCTCTATTTGGTTTCAAATTCAAAATTGTTTTGTGAATTTTTTTTGAAAAAATAAAAATTAGTTTGACAAAAATTAACACTGATTTTTTTTTAAAAAAATAATTTTTATCTCAAAATGTAAAATTTTTTTAAATAATAATTACTTTTTTCAAAGAATAATTACCAAATATTTCTCTAAATTAATTTTTTATTTTTTTTCAAAGAATAAATTTTAAAAGTAAACCCAACCCAACCAAACCAAACAGAGTCTAATGTTTGGAATGTCTGCAATGTCGGTTTAGTCATTCTTGTTTGGCTTTTCAATGGATAAGAGAGTAAAAATTATGCCAGCTGTTTTTTTATTTTTATTTTTTTAATATGAAAAATGATTTGTAGCTCGAAATTGTAACCCCCGAATAGCCCGAATGTGTTGGCACCCTCTCTCCATTTTGTCTTTCCTCTCTATTTCCATCTCTCTCTATTAGACCCAAATCCCTAAAATCGATCTCCTCTCAAACGTAGACACTACCTCAAAACTCTCTCCCTCTCTCTCAAACGGTTTCGTCTTTATCAAATCAACGCCGGAGCCGTCGAAGCCCACAAACTGGTAGCTTCCTCTCCGACGTCAAAGTTGCTGAAGCCCTCATATCTTCTGTCTCTGGGTTTGGTGAAGATTTGCAAATACATTTGGATTTGTATGATATTTCTCCCCTGCAAATTTGCCTCTCATCTTCTCTCTCTATATCTATATATATAGCTATTTATGTGTATGAATGATAAGTGCAAGAGAGGAGAAGAAGACAAAGCACAAAGAACAAAACTTGATGGATATACAACTATATGTAGGGGTACAACTCGGGCGGGTTCGGTCGGGTTGGGGGTTTGCCCAAGCCCAGCCCGAATTGTATTTGGCAGTGCCCAAGTCTGCCCAAGCCCGACCATCAACCCGAGTATTGTTGCCCAAGCCCGAACCAAGCTTTATATTTTGAACTCGGGTTAGCCCGGATTACCCGAATTGTCTGAAATTCACAAGTCCAGCAGTCTGCTTCCACAAAATAACCTGAGTACTACTTAGCTATAAAAGAAAGAGACAGAGATTGACAATGGAATGTTGTTTGTAGCATGAAATAAAATAAACATAAACACAAACACAAACAACAAAGATATAAACAAATACACAGAAATTGAAAGCATATATTAAAAAATAAAAATAAAATCTAAGAACACAGAGTAAGATCTTAAGCATCTTTGGCAAACCCAAAAACAGAAAACAAAATCATCATACACAAAAAATCCAAACAAGGATCTACAAAAAATAAAAACTAAAAATTAAGGATAGCTCTTTAATTTATTTTTTATATATTATATAATTAATATAATATATTAAATTCAATTCGGGCTCGGGTTGGCCATTGATTCTGCCCAGGCCTGGCCCGAATTACAATTCGGGCATCAAAAATCTGTCTAGGCCCGTCCAAATTACAAGATATAGTTGCCCAAGCCCTAAAAAAACTCAGGCTGGGCTCGGGTTGCTCGGGTTGAGCCTGCCTGAGTTGCACCCCTAACTATATATGAAGAGAAAAATTAGGTGTGTGTGTGTTTTTTTTTTTATTTTAGATTCATAGCAGAAAGAACAAAGCTTGATGGGTATACAAAACTTTCATAGTGAGAGTAAAAACAAAGACTGATCAAAATTGAATATTGATTCTCTCCACTTTGGGTTTATATGATCTCTCTTTCTCTTTCACTTTCTCTCTTTATGTGATGGGTTGAAAAAATTACGTTGGTGAAAGAACAATGGAAGATGAAGAGAGCTACTTTTAAGGTTGGGATTAATGGTGGATGAAAATGTTTGGTGGCCTGAATTTTTGTGACTCGAATGACTTGAATGTGTCAAAACGACGTCGTTTTACACCCAAAATGACGTCGTCTTAAGTGTTTCGAGCCATTCGAGTCATGATTTTTCGGACCATCAATCAGTGTTGTTTGAGCAAACAAAGATGGTGGTCCCCTCTCTCTCTCTCTTCTCTTTCTTTATTTTGAAAATGCGTGAGTTTCACGCATGTTTGAGACAACTGAGTCAAAAGTAAAAAATGGGATGCAACACATTCGGGCCATTCGGGGAGGCAAGGTTTTGAGCTATATAGCGGAACCGTTTTAATATATACTGATTTCCTAACATTCAAAAGGTTGAATGGGAATCCAAAAAAATAATAATATTAAAACAAAAAGAAAGGGGAAAAAAATTTTAAAAGCTTGATGCTACTATATATAAGCCCAATTTCATTTCTCAAACTATAATTTTTATCTAAAAAAAAATAAAAGTAAAATACAAAATTGGATCAAGATAAGATTTGTTTAATCAAATTTTAAAGATACATAAATAATAATAATAATAATAATAATAATAATAATAATAATAATAATAATAATAATAAGAAGAAGAAGAAGAAGAAGAAGAAGAATACTCAAAGCTAGCTTCTTTCTGAATCGTTCTGTCTATTTTTTTATTTTTTTATTTTTCTTACAATCAATAGGAAGGTAATGGAGGAAGGAGTCCTTCCTAGGCTAATCCTTTGGACTATTTTTTTATTTTTTATTTTTTCCTTTTTTACGTGAAAAATGTGAAGGTAAAACTAGAGGGATAGAGGGAAACTCTAGCATATTTTACTCCATAAGTGATAGGATCTTGCATCAAGAATTTCAAACACCTAGAGTCTAAGTCTGTGAAGTATGCAAAAATCCAGAGTTGAAGTACCCAAAATGGGCCTCCTTGGTTAATATCCATGGGCCTATCACAAAATTGGGAATAAACTATATAGACATGACCTAAGACATAAGGAGTCAAGACTATCTTCTTCTTCGAAGCAAGAGCCTTGGCAAGAAGGGCAAATTCAGGCATAATCCTCAAAGAAGAGGTGTAGAAGATGTTGGAAAATTGGTTTTTATAGGTTTATTTTAGGCCAACTTTGAGCCCAAAATTGAGTGGGTCTCACACGTCTTTTGGGGTGGGGCCAAAAAGATGACGTGTTCTTTACCGCATAGCAAGTCACACGGTGAAGATAGTTTGTCAAAACCATTTATGAGTGAATGGGAACTTGACATCATTTTCGGGTTCGCGAAATTGGATATTTAAGGAATTAAATGTGGGTTTCTTTTAAATAGGTTGTCCCACATTGAAACTTTAAGAGAGCTTTTGTAAGTATATAAGCTCTAGGTGTGCAACCCTGGGTTGGGCCCTAAGGGGCACCCCAAGTTTGTAGAAGGAAAGAGTTATGGACAAAGTGGACCTTAGTGCAAACCGCCGCCGCTGCTATTCGACCGGCCGAGCCATGCCGGGCGCGGGTGTGGGTTATGGGTCAGGTTGGTTCTAATGTTAATTTTTTGTTTCAAAAATTCTTGCAGGAAATGAATTCAAATTTTCTATCCATAATTTTGCCTCTTACAATCCGAAATTCCAACAGATAAATTGTCCAGCAGTTACAAGTTCAAAACTGTATCTGTTCAGTTACAAGTTCAAATCTATCCAGCTTTCAAACTGCATCTGTTCAAAGGTTTTACACTTGTTCAAGTTCAAAAACATTCTTGTTTGGGTCTACAATTTGCCTATATACACCAGCATTTTCCAGCAGTGTTCTGATCGGAAAAAATAGTGTGAAAAATACATTTTCTTACTGTCCAGATTTTTATCTGTTTGCATTATTCTTTATATTATTTTAGGAAAAAATTCAGAGAGTTTAGAATACAGGTTTTGTTCACCGAACAAATTGTTTGGAGTGCTACTACAATTTGTGAAGATCATTGTATCTTGAGAAATAGACGCCATTTGTCCATAAGCATCGCAACAGGGCAAATATGTCTTAAGGACAGAATGTCAAACACTCGACTTGATCTTGTAATTATTTATTCGATTCGGTAAAACAAATTTGGTAAGTAATTTATTTTTATTTTTTTAATTTGTTACAACTTATTTATTTTACACAGAAGATTGTTCCAACAATCTTAAGACAAATTCGAATTATTCTATTTATACAGAATTTTTCGTTTGTTTCCTTTCTTCTTTTTTCTTATTACAGAATTTATATTATGTGGTTTTACAAAATAATATTTTGGTTGGAAAAACAAATAGTAGTTATATACTAATATACTGGCATCATTAACAATTTAGAATATTTATTTGTAAAGTTTGTCAGAAATTAATTTTGGTTTACAGAAATAATTTCTGAGGGTTCATTAATTAAAATTCTGTTTTAGTATTTTAATTATTGACGTGTTACAGAAATTTAATTTTCTGTGTAGAATTAATTTGTTTAAATAAAATTTTATTTTATTTTCAATTTAATTGAAAATAAAAGTTATAATTCTTATTTCTTTTCTTTTTTACAGAATTTAATTCTGTTTTCTGAGTGTTCTTTAATTAAAATTCTATTTCAATATTTTAATTATTGAAGTGTTACAGAAATTTAATTTTCTGTGTGGAATTAATTTGGTTAAATAAAATTTTATTTTATTTTCAAATTAATTGAAAATAAAAGTTACAATTCTTGTTTTTTTTTTTTATTTTACAGAATGTAATTTTGTGGTTTTGGTTTAAATTTTCTGTATAGAATTAATTTGTTTAAATAAAATTTTATTTTATTTTCAAATTAATTGGAAATAAAAGTTACAATTCTTGTTTCTTTTATTTTAAAAAATTTAATTTTGTGGTTTTGGTTTAAATTTTCTACGTAGAATTAATTTGTTTAAATAAAATTTTATTTTATTTTCAAATTAATTGGAAATAAAAGTTACAATTCTTTTTTTTTTATTTTTACAGAATTTAAAATTCTGTGTTTATGGTTTAATTTTCTGTGTAGTATAAAATTCTAATTATAATTTTGTTTTATAATTTAGAATTCATGGCCACAGAAATTGGTCAAAGTAATGTTCAAACCAGTACTGGTATAGTGGTTGCAATTGCGCTAACCCCTCATTCTGTTGTGACTGTACGAATCAATCATGGTGAAAAATCAAAGAAGTTCTTAGGAACTGATTTTAAAAGATGGTAGAAGAAAATGCTATCTAAAGGAGGGGAAACTAAGAAGTACAAGTTTAATGGCAAGTGTTACATCTGTGACAAAGAGAGACATCGGGCCAAAAATTGTCGTAGCAAAGACAAAAGTAAAAGAAGAACAAGCAAAAAGCCTGCCCAAGCCCATATGACTGAAGTGGACAATATTTTCAATGGTGTAGATAACATAAATCTTTCTGCAGTTGTTTCCGAGGCAAACCTTGTCGAAAATCCTAAAGAATAGTGAGTGGACACTGGTGCTACACGCCACATCTGTGCCGACAAAAAGATATTCATATCTTATTTTATAGTGGACAACAGTGAACAACTTTTTATGGGCAACTCCTCAACTTCCAAAGTTGAAGGACAGGGAAAGATTATTCTGAAGATGACATCTGGAATGGAACTCACTCTCAACAATGTGCTGCATGTACTGGACATTCGCAAGAATCTTGTTTCCAGATCTTTGTTGAGTAAAAATGGATTTAGGCTAGTTTTTGAAAGTGACAAGTTTCTACTTACCAAAAACGGGATGTATGTAGGAAAAGGTTACATGTCTAATGGCCTTTTCAAAATGAATGTAATGACTGTTGCACCATCTGTTATTAATAAAAATACAACTTCTTCTTACTTGTTTGAGTCTTTAAATTTATGGCATGGTAGACTTGGACATGTTAATTATGGAACTTTGCGTAGATTAATTAATATGGAATGTTTATCTAAATTTAACATTAATTCAAATCATAAATGTGAAATTTGCGTTGAGGCAAAATTATCCAAAACTCCTTTTCATTCAATTGAAAGAAGTACGGAACTACTTAAATTAATTCTTGGTGACATTTGTGATTTTAAATCAATTCAAACTAGAGGTGGGAAAAAGTATTTTATCACTTTTATAAATGACTATACTAGATATAGTTATATTTATTTAATTCGATCCAATGATGAAACTTTGGAAACTTTCATTGAATATAAGAATGAAGTTGAAAATCAACTTGGTAAGAAAATTAAAAAACTTGGAAGTGATAGAGGTAGTGAATATGAATCACCTTTTGGTGAGTTTTGTAAAGAACATGGAATAATTCATCAAACCACCGCTCCTTGCTCACCTCAGCAAAATAGAATTGCTGAAAGGAAAAATAGGATTTTAAAAGAAATGATGAATGTCACATTAATAAGTTCTAGATTACCTCAGAACTTGTGAGGGGGAGCAATACTTTCTGCTAATTATATACTTAATAAAGTACCTCGAAAGAAAGTGAATCAAACACCTTATGAAATGTGACATGGGAGAGTATCATCCTACAAATACTTAAAAGTGTGGGGGTGTTTGGCTAAAGTGGCTATTCCTAGTCCTAAAAAGACTAAGATATGTCCTAAAACTGTTGATTGCATTTTCATTGGTTATGCCAAGAATAGTAGTGCATATCGGTTCTTGATTCATAAGTTAGAACATTCCGAAATGCATATAAATACTGCTATTGAATCTCGGAATGCATCGTTTTTTGAATATATATTTCCAAACAAGACTAGTACTAATAAAAGATCCTATGATGCTATTACTAATCATGATAAAAAAAACAAGGTCAAGAACAAGAGCAAGAGATAGATCAAAATGAAGAAGAGGAACCTAGGTGTCGTAAACGTGTTAAAACCTCAAAATCTTTTGGTCCAGATTTTCTAACATTTTTGTTAGAAAATAAGCTTTTCACTTTTAAAGAAGCTATGTCCAGTCCTGAAGCTCCTTTATGGAAAGAAGCTGTAAACAACGAAGTTGAATCCATCTTGCAAAATCACACTTGGGAATTGGTGGATCTGCCACCAGGTTGTAAACCTCTTGGGTACAAGTGGATTTTCAAGAGAAAAATGAAAGTGGATGGATCAATTGACAAATACAAGGAAAGACTTGTGGTCAAATGTTTTAGACAAAAAGAAAGTCTTGATTACTTTGACACATACTCACTGGTTACTAGAATAACATCCATTATAATGCTAATTGCCATTGTTTCTCTATACAATCTAGAAATTCATCAAATGGATGTGAAAACTGCTTTCTTAAATGGTGAGTTAGATGGAGAAATTTACATGGAACAACCAGAAGGATTTTCTGCTCCAGGAAAAGAAAAGAAAGTGTATAAATTAGTTAAATTATTATATGGTTTAAAATACGTACCAAAGCAATGACATGAGAAATTTGACAAGGAAATAATGTCAAATGGATTTAAAATTAATGAGTGTGGCAAATGTGTTTATATTAAAAACATAGACAAAGGTTATGTCATTGTATGTCTTTTGTAGATGATATGCTCATCATAGGTAGTAATAATGAAATGATTAAAACTACCAAGAAAATCTTGAATAAACATTTTGATATGAAGGACATGGGGATTGCTGATGTAATTCTTGGTATGAAAATTACCAAAACATCAGAAGATTATGCTTTGTCACAATCACATTACATTGAAAAAATACTTGACAAATTTAGCAAAGATGATGGTCATCTTGCTAGAACACCTGTGAATGTTAAATTGTTTCTTTCTAAGAATGTACAGGAAAGTATTTCTCAATTAGAATATGCCCAAATTATTGGAAGCTTAATGTACTTGATGAACTGCACTCGCCCGGATATAGCTTATGTAGTAAGTAAATTAAGTAGATATACGAGTAATCTAGGAGTAGAACACTGGAAAGCAATTATAAGGGTTCTAGGATACCTCAGATTTACTCGTAACATCAGGCTTAATTATACTAGATATCTAGCAGTACTTGAAGGATACTGTGTTTCAAATTGGATATCGGATACTAGGGACTCAAAATCCACCAGTGGGTATGTCTTTACTCTTGGTAGTGCTGTTGTGTCTTGGGAATCTTCCAAACAGACTTGCATTGCTAGGTCTACTATGGAATCAGAATTCATGGCTTCAGATAAAGCTGGGGAAGAGGTAGAATGGCCTTGCCACTTCCTTAAAGATATTCCAATATGGCCAAAACCGGTGTTTGCTATATGCATATATTGCGATAATCAATCAGCAATAGGTAGATCACAGAATCATATGTATAGTAGTAAGTCACGACACATTTGTCGTCGACATAACATCGTGAGACAACTACTCTCTAATAGAATTATTTCCATTGAATATGTGAAGTCTAAAGACAATATAGTGGATCCACTAACCAAAGGGTTGGCAAGAGAGCTAGTTGAGAATTCATCGAGGGAAATGGGACTTAATCCTATTGAATAAGAGTTACCACAATGGCAACCCAACCTAGTTGATTGGAGATCCCAAGATCTGGGTTCAAAGAGACAACCAAGTTGTGTATGACTCAAAAGGATCACTGGGAGTCAAACTCCTACCCATTTCTATGATGAAATAGTGATGTCTGCAGCTTTTTAGGTTAATTAAAACTTTAATGATTCTTATATCTAGATATACCTAGTGGAGTATGGCAGGATACTCTTCATAAGAATCACCTATATGAGTGTGAATTGGGCCAGTTCTATAAGATTTGTGAAGGGCTACAATTCTCTAGAGCACTCATGAAAGACCAAGTTGTTCAAGGCCAAAATGAACACAATAGTAAGAACTAAACTATGTCTGGTAATATACTGTGTGAGTTCTATTGTCTTGGTTTACACAAACGGCTGAACAGTTCAAGACATCATATTCACTGATTAGCTTGTAAATCCGATAGTGTCTCACAAGGGAAGGTTCAAAGCCAAAAGCTACCTATCCTTTGCAGAATATTTCCAATTTCTGTACTCCCTGTAATTAGATCATGTTGTTGTATTTTCTTTCTGTCAAATTCCATTCATGTGGGGGATTGTTGGAAAATTGTTTTTATAGGCTTATTTTTGGCCAACTTTGAGCCCAAAATTGAGTGGGTTCCACATGTCTTTTGGAGTGGGTCCAAAGAGGTGACGTGTTCCTTGCCGTATGGCAAGTCACACGGTGAAGACGGTTCATCAAAACCATTTATAAGTGAATGGGAACTTGACGTCGTTTTCGGGTTCGTGAAATTGGACATTTAAAGAATTAAATATGGGTTTTTTTGAAATGGGTTGTCCCACATTGAAACTTTAAGAAAGCTTTTGTGAGTATATAAGCTCTAGGTGTACAATCTTGGTTTGGGCCCCAAGGGACACCCCAAGTTTGTAGAAGGGAGGAGTTATGGATAAAGTGGACCTTACCCCAAACCACCACACGCGCGCGCACCGCCGCCGCCACCCGTCAGATCAGTCGAGCCGAGCCGTACTAGGCGCGGGTGTGGGTTGTGGGTCAGGTCGATTCTAATGTTAATTTTTTTGACAAAATTCTTTTGAATTTTTTCAAAAATTCTTGTAAGAAATTAATTCAAATTTTTTGTCCATAATTTTGCCTCTTACAGTCCAAAATTCCAACAGATAAACTGCCAGAAATTGTCTAGCAATTACAGGTTCAAAACTATAACTGTGTCTGTTCAGTTACAGGTTCAAATCTATCCAATTTTCAAACTGCATCTGTTAAAAGGTTTTGCACATGTTCAAGTTCAAAAACATACCTGTTCAGGTCTGCAATTTGCCTATATATACCTGCATTTTCCAGCAGTGTTCTGATCGGAAAAAATAGCCAAAAAAATACATTTTCTTGTTGTCTAGACTTTTATCTGTTTGCATTATTCTTTATATTATTTTAGGAAAAAATTCAAAGAGTTTAGAACACAGGTTTTGTTCGCCAAACAAATTGTTTGGAGTATTACTACAATTTGTGAAGATCATTGTATCCTGGGAGATAGACACCATTTGCCCATAAGCACCGTAGCAGGGCGAATTTGTCTTAAGGACAGAATGTCACACATTCGACTTGATCTTTTAATTATTTATTCGATTCGGTAAAATAAATTCAGTAAGTAATTTATTTTTATTTGTTTAATTTGTTTCAACTTATTTATTTTACATAAAAGATTGTTCCAACAGAAGAGAAATTTGCAAAGCCAATAGAGGATAAAAGAAAAGAATTCTTAGTCGGTCACAGGGCCTTTTTTTTTATTCTCAGAACTTACAAAATCACTAAAGAAAGAGCTTAAATGGGGAATAGAAAAAGAGACCTTAAGGTCAGGATAGTTTGGGCCGAAATGGGTGTTAATGGGTAATAACCCTAAGAGATGGCATATGTCAAGAATAGTGGAGGCCATCATGCCACACTAAAATTGGAAAAAAATTAAAAGCTAGATTCCAAAAGCAGAGGCAGCAGGAATTAGAAAAGGATCTTCAGGAATAGTGAACCTGGATAGTTGAAGAGCATCAAGGAGGCAGCGTTCTTGGAGATCCCATGTTCTAGCAAGAACAACTCGGTCATACCATTCCTTCCATTTTGGCCTCAATGTGGGCCAGCAGCAATGGAGTCGGTTCATTCTTTTAGCTTCCCCAGTTAAGCTTTCCTTCGTAGAGGAGTTGGTGATCCTCTAAGCGAGGATACAAAACAGGAAACGGAGTAAGAGTTGGGCGTGGTGACGAAGGACAAAGGACGAAGATACGTCTATCAATGGTGCTTGGTTCACCAGACTTGTATTTATCCATCTCATCAGTGAAACATCTCCTCAAATCCATGGACGGGCTCATACGCTCAACAACTAGTACTTTCGATGAAGAGGAAGCCATTAGTCAATGGCTGAAGGGAGAGTGAAGGGAGTGAGTATGAGAAGGGTAAGAAGTTGAAATCGACAGTAATAGGAGTGAAAAGGAAATATTGGACAAGTGAATAGGTAAGATTGCGAGAAATTGGGGTTTTAAACCTTTTTGTCCAAAAATTACCCATTCGGCCTAACGGTTCAAAATAGACCCAAGTTAATCAAATTAGTTATTTTAGGCCTATATGGGATTTAAGGCCTTTATTTTAGAATAAGATGGGTCCTGAAAGTGTAACAAATAGAGTTTCCTTCAAAAGCAACATTTTGAGAGGGAAATACATTTCAAATGCTCAACTTGGCTTCGAAACAAATGATTCAGCTTGGCTTCGAAACAAGTGATTGGCTTCGAAGCCAGTGTTTCCTAGAATCTGTAAAGATTATGCTTTAGACTCAAGCATAGTTAGGATTTATTCAATTCAAAGGTCTTCAAAACACAATCCTAGGCTTCCTGACAAAGAAGAGTTCCTTCGAAGGAATATTCTGTGGCCTTTTAAGGAATGAGAGTGTGCTTTTGAGCTTTGTTTGTAACTTTAAGATAAATAGTTATCATAAGGCCATTATTGGTTGAAATAATGCTAGATCTGCAAATAAGCAAAATGAAACCCACGCCTTCAAATTTCAAAAAAAAAAAAAGAGTACTTTTTGGACTTCCTATTAAGATAGAATCTTTCAAAAGGAAACTAGTCATTTTGCAAGGGGAGCTCTATGCTTCGAAATATTTAAAACCAAGCTTCGAAATAGGATTGGTTAATTTGAAGTTGTTATTTACATAGGTTATGTAAACAAAGTAAGGAATAAAGACATATTAACCATACAATTGGAATATGAAAAACCAAATCATACAATTGGAATATGGAAAACCTAATTTTATTGGTATGAATATTTACATTGGGGGGGCCTATTTGGCTACATTCTCAATTTCATAGAAGTAAGGAATGGACATAGTTACAAGGTCATGAAATTTTGTCCAACTTAATTCAATAAACACATGTTTCTTTTCTAACCTCTCTTCTATCTTATCTAGTTTTGGTTTATCTAATTGGTGAGCCTTTATTTGATAGAAAAGTTGTTGGGCCTTCATTTCAAACTCCGTTTGTTTAAGAAGCTCAGATTGGCAGCCAAGAAGAGGGCAAACGTGAGCGAAGATTTGCTCAAGTTAGCCAAGGAGGTGATTGCCAAGCTGGAGGCCAAATTGGAAGAGTCGAAGAAGGCAAAGAAAATAGCTGCCTCCGAGGCTTCCAAAGCGTTCAAGGCTGGGAAGAGCACCGCCCTTGAAAATTATGTTGAAGAAGTCCCCAAATTCGAGAATCGGGGATTCAAACACGGCTAGCTCAAAGCCTTTGCTGCCGCTAATGTGACATTGGCCATGCCGATTCCATACGAGCAAGTGGACATTGAGCCGCTTGAGTTTGACCCCGAAGATTGATTTGGGCGACGCTTTAGTTTTGTTAGGAATTTTCAATTTATGTTCTTGCAAATGTTTTGTTTTTCAGTAGACTTCTATTTACTTAGGGTAATCTTCATGTATAAAATGATGACTATCTGTATTCACTTTATGAATGAAAATTTCCCTTGTTTTGCATTATTGCCTGTACTCAATTGTTGTTATCAATGAAGATTTTTGCTTTTCACTATTTTGGGTAAGACTACTGTTGTCTATTGCGCAATAGATAGGCGTATCCTCGCAGTTAGGCTTTCAAATTAGTTGAATAAACTCATGAGCATACCCTTGCATATGAATGGAGGCACAAGATCATTTCGGCACAAGGCCATGGGATTTGGCCGATTCGATTGGCCAGCCTTTAGCCGTTAATATTAACGAATTTGCCCTTGCCTCAGTTATGAACTGAAACGCTAAATATCGACGGTTCATGACATGACTGAGGCACATGATCCTTTCGGCGCAAGGCCATGGGATTTGGCCGATTCGATTGGCCAGCCTTTAGCTGTTAATATTAACGAATCTGCCCTTGCCTCAGTTATGAACTGAAACGCTGAATGTAGACGGTTCGTGAGATGGCTAAGGCACGTGATCCTTTCGGCGCAAGGCCATGGGATTTAGCCGATTCGATTGGCCAGCCTTCAGTCGTTAAGATTAACAAATCTGCCCTTGCCCGTTATGAACTGAAACGCCGAATGTCAACAGTTCGTGACATGACTGAGGCACATGATCTTTTCGATGCAAGGCCATGGGATTTGGCCGATTCGATTGGCCAGCCTTTAGCCGTTAATATTAACAAATCTTCCCTTGCCTCAGTTATGAACTGAAACGCCGAATGTAGACGGTTCGTGAGATGACTAAGGCACGTGATACTTTTGGCGCAAGGCCATAGGATTGAGCCATTTCGATTGGCCAGCCTTTAGCCATTAAGATTAACGAATCTTCCCTTGCCCCAGTTATGAACTGAAACGCCGAATGTCGACGGTTCGTGACATGACTGAGGCACATGATCCTTTCGGCGCAAGGCCATGGGATTTGGCCGATTCGATTGGCCAGCCTTTAGCCGTTAATATTAACGAATCTGCCCTTGCCTCAGTTATGAACTGAAACACCGAATGTAGATGGTTCGTCAGATAACTAAGGCACGTGATCCTTTCGGCACAAGGCCATGGGATTTAGCTGACTCGATTGCCTAGCCTTTAGCTGTTAAGATTAACGAATCTGCCCTTGCCCTGGTTCGGCCGCCTATGGAGTGCGCACATTGATGAGGTCACCTCGGGAGTGCGGTGCACTCCTGAGTGATTAAAAAGGGAGTGAGAGATTCCATTTGTGTGCCAAAAAACAACTCTACTCTATCCGTCAGACGTGGCTGTAGACACCCCATTTTTTACCGTCCTCAACACTCAGTTGTGCTTGCAGGTACATCTGGACACAAGTTCGATTGCTCGTCGGGCATTCGACTTTCGCGGTAGAACGTCACAGGTTCGAGCTTTCCAGACCCTGTATCCTTTCTGCCCCATTCTTGGACCATGACTTGGTCCTTTCAGCATCTTTCTCTTGGTGCACTGCCGGCCATGGTCTGGCACTGCCGGCCATTGAGTGAGCCTATCGGCCATCAATAAGCCACTGTCGACCATCACTGATGGCTGGCAGAACCCCTGTCTCAGCTGGTTTTACTCCAGATATTTTAAGCCAGCCAGAATCCTTTTATCTGCCCTCCATACACGTGTATAGAGGGATGAAGCTCTTGCCAAGCTTCTTGAAGAAGCATTGCATTCCTTTCCTTCTATATAAGAAGAGAGCCTCTCCCCTTAGAAAAGGTTCAGCTCTTTGGAGAAGAAATATCCCTCTCTCTCTATATTTTGTTGTATATTTGTGCCTTGAAGTCCATTTTCCTTGCATTTCTACACTACAACACATAGAGATGCACCGCCACCATTGGATTGAGGTTCTTGGGAGGACTTCTTGAGCTCTGAAAGTGAGGTTTTATCCCCTGAAGTTGCTGGTTTCGAAGTTGGACTTCAAGGGTGAGTATTTTCCTCATTTTAGCACTTTTTGTATCTCATTTTGGCCATTCTTGCATATTGATTTAGGCCTTGCTTTCAATTGAAAAAAGTCTTGTTTTTAAGTGATTTTGGTGGTTGTTTAAGGTCTTTTGGTTGTTGGGGGTCTTCAACCCTCTTGTTGGCCTTGTTTGGCCTTGTTTTTGAGCCATGCCTTAGGGCCTCCGAGCTAGCCTTGGTTTGGCCTTCTAATCACTGAAATCTAGTCAATTTTTAGTTGTAGGCATGAGGTTTTGAGGCCTCGAATTAGAGGGGGTGGCCCCCCTCTCTTTTGGTTCTTGTTTGCTTGCATTTTTGGCCTTCCAAAGGAGCATGCCTCTATGTATTTTTGAGGCTTGGTTTAGGCCCTTTTTTGTGACTTTTAGGACCTTCCTTAAGTCTGTCCCTGGCTAGTTTGGTCACCTTTTGCGTGCATCTTACATGTGTAGTGTAATCTCATTCATAGCCTTACAAATTAGCATGTCATTCTAGCTTATGTTGAACCCATTTCAGCATGTTTTTGGTGATGTTTTTCTATGTCGTGACTCTGTCTAAAGTGGGTTTAGTCATCCTTTGCATGCTCCATATACTTGTAGAACAAATCTTGCTTACTAGCTTCATGTGCATGATGTTTTGACTCATCATCCTAGCATGTTTTGTCTTTGCTCCAGCATGATTTTGTCCTTGTTTTGGGATGTTCTTGGACTATTTTAGGCTACCATGGCCATATCACTCATGCTTTGTATAGCCAAAGTGTAAATGCTTAAGGTAGTCTTGGGTTTTGAAGCCCTTACCATGCCATACATGTGATGTTTGCATGCTTTGACATCATTCTAAATGTTATTTCAGTCCATGAAATGTGGCCATACACTTGCATTTGACATGCTTTTAATGCCTTGGAGCCTTGGCTCTTTATGCCTCAAGAATGAACTTTTGTGCATGCCATTAAGCCTAAGCCTTTGGCTCATCATATCAGTGCATTTTTGTTCGTGTAATACCATGATGTAACTCTATTTTATGCTATCCAAGTCATGCCATGTTTGGTTCTAATAGGTATAGTGTAATGCCTCTTTATAGCGCTGCATGTTCCATGTTTTTGGACTTGTGTTCTAGCTCGTGTTGGCTAGTTCGAGCTTGTTTTTGGCCTTGTTTGGACTTGCCTTGGGACTATTTTAGGTCCCCTTGGCCCTTTGGGGCTTGCTTTGTATGGCCATGGCTTAAGTCCTTTTACTTATTTTGAGCTTCGAGCATCCTAACATGCCGTACTTGCGTTGTTGAGTTGATTTGGCATCAATTTACATCAGATTTCAGAGCTTAGGGTGTTGTCACATATCCATGCTTATCACTCTTTAAGTGTCCTTAAGAGTTGCATCATTGTGTCTTAATCCTTGAGCCAATTGGCATGCATGTTTGTCTCACCATTTCATGTTTTTCATACCACCATTCCAACACTTTTGGCCACTGATTTGGACCTATTTGAGAGCTGTCCATTTTAGTTTAAGTCCATCCCCCTTGCATGTTGTTGCATACTTGCATGTTTGCTTGTTGTTACATGCTTAGCCATTTTGTGTGTTGTCGCATGCTTGTTATATCACATGTTGTCGCATGTATTGATACATGATTGCATACTTGTTGCATGCCACGATGTTTACGTGTTTAGGTTGCATTACCTTGATTGCATACATTGTATTGTATTTGGCATGCTTGCATCACATTGTTGTTTGGGTTAAGTGTTAATCCGAACACGAGGAACGAGGGGCGTTTCATACTTCAAGTGATGGAACGTGTCTCAATTCTCGGTCGCCGACGCTCTTGATCACACATGATAGAGTTTTAGGCTTTACGTGTTTATTTGTGCATTCATTTCATACTGATTTGCACAAGTTGGATCTTTGGCCATCATGCATCGGGATGCCTGATTGATGGTCGTGGATCTGACTATGCCTCTCCCTTGATGTTTTGAGGTGATATGGGATGGCATAGTGCGTACACACCCTTGGGAGACCCTCCATTTTCTCTATTTTGTGCTCTGCTGCAGCTTGGTGCCCCAGCACATCAGTGGCCGGCAGTGGCTTGCAGATGGCCGGTAGTGCCTTGTTGTTGGCTGACACCCCTTCATTTTTGGTCGGCAGTGGCTCCCTATGGCCGACAGGCCACTGATGCACTCCCCAACATGTTTTTGGTAAGGTTCAGTAGGAATTCCTTCAGGACACCCTGCAGATAGAGCCTCTAGAGAGCAACCGGAGAGCTTACCGGGACAGGAACCGAGCATGCATGTTCACCTCCTTCAACTTGCCAAAGCAGCATTGTTTAAATTGCTTACTTGTTAGTTAGCATTTGGTTTTGTAATTAATTAATTTGTTAATTAATTAAGTTTTGTAATAATTAGTTGCA
>NW_021025230.1:524847-575215 GCF_004153795.1 Camellia sinensis | reverse complement strand
GCCCCTTGTCGGCCATCAGTGAAATTTACCCAATGTGTTAGTAAGGTGGTGCAGAGGTGTTCTGGAAGTGGGCAAAATTGTTGGTGTTTAATGTGCAAACAAAGGCATTCAGCAGCAAGGCATTGGCTTTTCGGGTGGAAACCGAGCATGCATGGGCCTCCTTTGCTTCCTAGGATTAGCTAATTAGTTTAATTAACAATAGATCAAATATGTGTTGTAATTAATTAATTGTAGCTAATTAAGTGTTGTAACTAATTAGTTAGTTTAACTAGTTATTCAATTTCGTTTTGTAATAATTAGTTAGCTTAATTAGCGTAGCTAGTTAGTTAACTTTTATTCATTCAGACCCTCCTTCACGAGGGCGTAATGTTGTACTAAGTGTACGTGCGTGTGTGTATGTCTTCCAACCCCACGTCTTTCTCTCTTTTATTTAATCGCTTTTGATGGTTAGATTAGGAACATGTTTTAATTAGCATATCGCATGCTTACATCCATTCATCTTGTCTTGCATGCACTGAGGCTCGGCGCATCATTCAAACTGCATTGTCATTTCAATAATTATTTGAATACGTGTTTAATCACATGTTGTTCAAATCGATCCATATGCTATATTAGTAGCCGAGCCTATTAATTGCATTATTGCATGTGTTGCATTAGATATCATGTATAGTTAGGAATCATACATTATTTTCTAACTCATATCTTCTTAGCTTGGAGTACTAGGTGAGTTTTTATGGTTTAGCATACTTACATGAATGTAGATGTTGCCATGATTAGCATGCTTTTAAATGCTAAACTGCTTGAATGCCTATGGATGAAGGCTCGTTGTTTGAATTGGAATGATTCAACAAATGTGCGCTTTAAGCCCACTTTGTTGAATGGTAAATCATGTTTTAAGCCCACTATGTTTTGTGGCAAATCCTCAAACTTTAAGCCCACTTGAGGTGGCAAATTCAAACCATTTTCACAAACAAACATGAGTTTAATTGTTCCAAATTAAGCAAACTAGTCTATACTTTCATGTGCGCATCACATTGTAATGCCAGTTTAATAATCGGAATAAGAGCACATAATGTTTATAACAGATCATATCATGATTAGTAGAGACCGATCTTTGATCGGGCGAGTGAGGGTGCTCAATTCATGACCTTCCCCTCTGGTACTTAAGTTCTCGAGCCGAGATAACTTTGGTGATGACGGACACGTGACCTTTGGCATGAGTAATGGGTTTCCTAAATTTTTCCAAAATAAATATTTAGGTGGCGACTCTGTATCTGGCAAAGCAGTCCACTTTTGGCACCTTTTGATTCAAAATCAATTTTCCAAAACGATTTGCCGGATTTAGACTCTTTGGTGTTTATCAGTTTCACATTGCACTTGTGAGATTAGATTCAAAACCACGAAAGTCCGAACTGTAGGGCTTTCTTTTCAAACCTTCCGAAAGGGGGCCCGAAAAAGCCGAGCTACATTACTTTTTTGGTGTTATATTAGAATGTTACAGGAGTCCAAACTGTAGGGCTTTCTTTTCAAACCTTCCGAAAAGGAGCGCAGAAAAGCCGAGCTACAGTACTTTTTTGGTGTTATATTAGAATGTTACATTAAAGTGCTACGTTTGGAAAATATATATATATACTAAGGAGCTTTTGTGTGTTACATTGATTGGAATGTTATATTTAAAAAAAAATATAATAAGGAGTTTTTTTTATAACATTACGTTGTTATGTTTGAGAAAAGTACATTAAGGAGTTTTTTAGTGTATTACATTGGAATATTACGTTTTTAGAGTGTTACGTTTAGGAAAAGTACACTAAGGAAGTTTTGTGTGTTATATTGATTGGAGTGTAACGTTTGGGAAAAGAACACTAAGAAGTTTTTGTGTGTTACATTAATTGGAGTGTAATGTTTGTAAACAGTACACTAATACTACAAAAAAATTAAAGTAATAGAGATCAAAATTTATGGACAATTATTTTGTAGGGACTAAATATTTTTGTTATGAACAATGTCGTTATTATATTTTTAGCAAAAAAAATTAGACATTAGTGATGAATTATTATCTTTTTGGGACCAAATTTTTTGTCAAAAAAATAAACCATTTTGAGACCAAATTATTTGTCCCTAAAAGTCTATTTATTAGTGACATTTTCAATATTTTGTCACTAAAAGCGTTGCTTTTAACTTTTCAAGACGACATTTTGGTAACTATCCTCACGACGATAGAAATTGATCCCTAAATATCTTTTGCAACAAAATCTTCACCTTTAGAGACCAAAAAATTTGGTCTCAAAAATTCTTATATGTTATAGTGTAAGTAGTTTTTAAAATATTACGTTGTTAAGTATAAAAAAAAGTACACTAATGCCTTTTTAATATGTTATATTGGATTGTTACATTTGGAAAAAGTGCACTAAGAAGTTTTTTTTGAAGTGTTACGTTTATTAATTTTAACATTATGAGAAAACTTATATTTGTCTCTCAATACATAGCACACTTGCATTTATGATTAACCCTTTATATAATTCACACTACAATAGAACCTTTGGGTCCATAAAAAAATAAATGTAAAAAAGGGACTGAACAGTTCATAAGATCACTATGTAAGATTTACTAGTGTTTAACCCTTTAATTTATTTGATATTTCAATGGATAATTTTGGTATTATCAAAAGCCAACATTAAATTAAGAATAAAGTTACAGGCACCAATTGCTATACCAATTAATGTACTAATGATGATGTGACATCATTTTAGAAACTTTAGGTGTTTCTAATATGAAGTGACAATCTCAAAACATAAGTGCTAATAATTGAGTGTAGCATCAGTGCTAACTTAACTATTTTTTTCCCCTCAAAATCGCTCCACTTTTCGAGACATACAATAAGGCCTCGTTTGGGGAGTAACCATTTTAGTTAAAAAGCCAAAAAATCACTATAAGTTGTTACATCATTCTCTTTACTTTTCTGAACATCTTTTGTAAAAAGCTAAAAAAAATTCTAAAATAGCCTATTCCTACCCGAGGCCAAGAGAGTTTTAAGAGAAAAATGTTTCCCTCATTTTCTTTCCATTTCATTCCATTTATACATATTACTATTAATTTGGGCAACAAACAACATGGATATATATAGTAGATCAAAAATAAAAGAAATTTTCATTAGTAATGATAATAAAATCTGAGCACATAGGATAAGATAGGTCTATCTTTGATTAATAAGTTTCACAAGAAATGATATAATTAAAAATGAATAATGCTATATGCACCAATTAGTGTACTACATGATGTACTAATTGATGATGTGGTATAATTTAAGAGACTTTTAGCATTTATAATTTGTATAATGAGTGGGGTTAATAATAATGTCATAACTAGTGTTGGTATACTAGTTAGTACACTAATTAGTGCATGTAGCACCACCGATTAAAAATTCATCACACTTGGCTACCCCTACAAATTTGGTCATGCAATGTGCCAATTTCTCTTCCCTGCAAACCAAATAAGCCAAATGAGATATTAATATTCCAAACTAGAAACATATAGATAACAATAATTAGAAACGATTCAAGTTACAAGTTAACCTTAATAGCAAAATAAGACACCCCATTGTGATCAAAATGTGAAAAATTCAAACAAAAAGGCCATGTTTGTTTGGGTGGACATGTGCTTGGGATTGGACTAATAATCCAATAAAATTATTAATCCGATGTTTGGTTAAAAAATTGAAGTATGGATTAACAATTCATCCGGATATGGTATCCCACATATGATGGACAATTCAATCCCACAAAGAGGAGTGGGATATAAATTGAGGGATTAGCCAAAGTCTGGACTAAATCATCAAATGAGCAAATTAACCCTCACTATATATCTATATTTGTTGATTATTTTATTCCACAACCTTCACTCTTCTTCGACATTGTTGTGATGAGATAAGAGTCTTCAAAGTTTGTCGTCGATCTTAAGCCATTGTGTGACAACCATGTCCTTAATTAAGCCAATTAATTATATGCTTATTGTTTATTATGTGATTATGTGTTAATTGTGAATTATGTGCCATGTATTATATGCATCGTATTGATTTGTGCCATGTGTTATTGTGAACAGATACATATAGATGTGAATTAAACATGTCTGATTCGTTAACTTTAACTAGTTAGAATTAAGTAATTGGATAGGAATTGGAGCCTAATTCACGTAAGTATAATTAAATTTAGTTTGCTTTATGCCATAAAATGATGGGATTAATTTGATTTGAGTGAAGTCAATTTTAATTAGTTTATTAGCCTAATTAATTCAAGCCCAATGTTTGTATAATTAAAGAATTAGTGGATTAGTGTTTTACTCAACAATACTCATCAATTGAATATAGAGAAGAGGACTAGAGTGAGAAGTGTAGTGGACTTTCTTGCACCTAGATAGACATACACATAGAGAGAGAAGAGGGAGAGACTTTGAAAATTCAACATAGAGAAGGAAGAGAAGAAAAGAATAAGGGTGATAAAGAACATTGAAGAAAACAATTAGCTCTTCACAATTCATCAATTTAAGGTACGATTTTCATTCAAATTTCTTGAAATTGAACTTCCTACACTCATCATCTTTTAAGACAAAGGGTTAATTAGAATGAATTCTTGGTTAATTGGGAGCTTTAATGTTGGAATTGACAATTAGAACATGCAAGCTAAATTAGAGGAATTTGGCCTTAAATTCAACATGCATGGCATAAATTCATGACATTTTTGTTTACACATATATTTTCTTCTATAATCCTCATGAATTCTACAAGTTTCATAGAGCTTTCCTCATAAAGTTTGGAATTAGAATTGTTGAAACACATGGATCATGTTTTTATAACTCCTTGGAGGCTTTGATCAACTAATTGGAAAGACTTAGTTTAAATTATGGATATGCATGATTTTCTTGTTGTTCCTACATGTCATTTCTTGCATGAGCCTTATGAATTCTAAAGTTTCCAAGGGAATTTATTCATGCATTTTGAGATTGAAGCCTTAAACCATATGGTTTATACTTTGTAATTGAATTGGAGTCTATGATCTCTCAAATTGGAAATTTGGAATTTATTTACAAGTTTTGATTTATTTGATATTAAAAGATCATAGTCAAGCTTGTTTATGTGCATTTTGGAGTTGAAATACATGAATTTGGAGTCTAATTTTGAAGAATTGCATGACCAAATTGAAGAGCCATTTTTGAATTCCAAATTACCCAGAACCGCACATGCGGCATGGGCCCCGCACATGCAGAAAATAGGGCAGTGGTGAGCTAACAAACCGAAATAAATACAAGTGCGAGAGGCACATACGGAGATGGTCCTGCACATGTGGCAAATACACCCGCACATGCGGCCATTTGGGCAAACCCGGTGTTGTTTTTCACTCCACTTTTCCACCTTCTGGGCCTCTGTTTGCATAGTTTTAAAGTGTTTTCATGTGCATTTACATCTCATGAGTGCATTAGAATGAATGAATGAAAATTTAGAACTGAACGAGTAAAAACGATTGGTTATTGAATAAGTAACAGCCGAATCAGATAGAATTGGCTAACGATACGAATGTAATTGAGTTGTTGTGCTTGAATTTGTTTGTTTAGGTAGGACACCGCATCCTTAGTGCATTTTAGCACATGTTTTAGGGAGCCTACTGTGAATAACAATGTTGTAAAACTATGTTCAATTATAATTATTTTCTGAATGATTAACTATATTACTTTCTGAAATGATATTATTTACTGAATGAACGTTTTTCCTAGTTTATGAAATGTACTCGTGGCATCCATAACAACTGACTGTTACTGTTACAGAGATTTTTATCAGTTCCAATGATTGAAACTACTGTTTACTGTTTTGATGACCATCAACTGACTGTTCGGTTTTTTAAGACCTACTGTACTGTTCTGTTATTGGATGTATCACGTATGACTGCTATGATTTCTAAATGATTGATATGACTTGACATATGAGACATTGATTGAATAAATGATCTACGGATGTAATTGACTGTTTTAAATACTGAAAGGACATTCATGCTTAACCCTTTTACACATTTGTTATTTACTGGGCTTTAGCTCACAGTTTATTATATATATGTAGGTGGTCAGGCATCAAAGCAAAGTTAGCGGCATTAACCTGATTCTATTTTGTCAAGCCAACCTATCGTGACTCACTGCAAGGTTCCGAACCGTTATTCTCAAGGCTTTTTGGGTGATCTAATTCCACCCTTTTTGCATGTTATATAAAGTCAAGTGAATGCTTTATAATTTCTTTTGGCTTTGGGATTTAATTCCCTAACATGTCTTTTATTTTGTACTTAGATGTGTTTTGGAGTTAAGTGTTTATATGTATGTTTGGACATGGACTTAGACATATGTGTGTATCGGTATGTATATATAGAAGTTGTTTGTTCATTTAGTCCTTACAGCTCTTTGGACATTATGTTTTGATATTTACAGGTTTTCGTCGACCCCTCTTATTATATAATCATTATTACTGTTAAGTAGGCCTTTGGTAATCACGAATTACTAGCTGGTTACGATGCTAAACTGTATTTGTCACGTCCTCAAAATAAACCCATAATTCATACATTCTTGATACAAGCAATTGATAATATTTTCAAGAGAAATAAGTGTACATCTATTTATCAGAGTATTTATCACAAAAGTATTACATGTTGACAACAAAAGTAAATGCCCTACGGGCTTAGAACTTTCCAAGCCAACACTTGGTTACAAAAAGGAAAGTACTAACTCATACACCTTAAGCCCTCGGCTTGAATTTACATGTAATACACGAAGGTAAATAACAAAAATCCTTCAGCCTCTAAGCCTCCCAAGCTACATCCTTGGAGGTGGCATATCACCTGAACCTGAAAATGATATCCCATATAGGGTTAGCCACAGCCCAGTAGAGATATACTAAACCAAATATGAGCAATGACTAAAACAATAGCATTTGATAGATGGTTAACACTTATAAACCAATTTATATCACATTACAGTTCCATGACAATCATATCCATGTTACATTCCACTTTCCTTTACTTATCCAAATCATTTCATAAACATGGCTCAGAACCTGGCTAAACAATTCAATGAGGCTATAACTCATATTAAGACACTTCCATACTTCACAATTCACATGAGATTACAAATCACATTGAAACACTTCCATACTTCAAATGATACACACATTTGCTGCATCAATACTTCAATTTAATACACATATTTGCTGTATTAATGGAGTCCATCCCCTATCTCCTCCCAAACAGGTTTGAGAGTCCATCTCCTATCTTCCCTCAAACCAATCTTTCCTCAAACCATGGAGTACATCCCCTATCTCCTCCCACACAATACACAATTCCAAATACATAAACACTCATCATATACAAGGATCATTCAATACACATATTTGATGTATTATTCCAACCGTCATATTCAATGACATATTCAATGTGATTAGTTTCAGTTTTCCCTAATCAACATACAGTGTCTACAACAATCAAGACTATTCTCCACTGATAGCCCAAAGCAGTTATTTCTGAACAGAAAATAAATGCATTAAATAGATATAATATCAACATTTTCATAGGTGAGTGATTAATTTATCCAACTCCACCATTCAACTTTATAATTCTCTAATTTCATAATTTCCAACTTAATTTCATGTTCCCACAAATTAATTATTCAAATTAATTTATCACATATATAGGGCATTTTCCCCTAATTCTCAATATCAACCCTAAGGTTTAATTTCATCAATATAACAACAATAATTCCATTTTCCAAGGTCTCATATACACATGGGATTTAACATTTTGAAAACCCCCTTTTTATAAATTACCAATCAAACCCTACTTTTCCCAAAATTACCCATCAGCACCAACTAATCAAAATGACTAATATTCATGTCAAAACCCAAAACATGGAGTAGGGTATCCCTACCTCAAATTTCGGAGCTCAAAGGAGAAGATGGAGAAAACTCAAGATGCTCCAAACTCAAAGATTTTCGGATCAAAATGGAGACCTCACCAAGCTCTATGCTTTTTACAAAGGATCTAGGGTAGAAACACACTAGAGCTAGATGGATTTGTAGAGAGAAGGTATGTAGAGAAAGAGGGAGCATCCGGATTTAGGGTTTGAAGATAAAAGAGATGAAAAAGTGAAGTGTAATCCCGCTGTTGCCAACTGATATATTCGAGGCTCGCTCGAGTGACGGAGTGGTCGCTCGAGCGACCAGACACAAAGATACCTTGCTCGAGAGTAGAAAGCCTCGCCGAGCCAACAATTCGAAGCTTCAAGTCTGCAACCCAGAAGCACGCTCGAGCGAAGAAACCCAAAACATACAGCTCGCTCGCTCGAGCGAAGGAAAGCTCGCTCGAGCCAAGAATTACAACCTTCAGGTCCAGAACCAGATGCAGACGCAAGCTCGAGCACAAGACTTCTCGCTCGAGCCACTAGATACAACACCCAACTCTCGCTCGAGTGAAGGAACCCTGGCTCGAGCGAAGGAACTAAAACAAGATCTCGCTCGAGCGAAGAAGCAAAATTCTGGACAGCAACTATTGGTTTAAACTCACAACCAACCTGCAACAAACCTGCCCAACACATCCTAAAACTCAAATATATGGAATTAAAGGATAACAACAAGATATATACAACAACCAACTCCACAGAACCTAAGTCCGAATACAACAACCAAAGGAGAAAGAACCGGGATCGCTATAGTAATGTCCCAAAATATTTTCTTTTAAATAGTCGGTGCATTAATTAATTGAGTAATATTTGGATTGGAGTGTTGTGTAAAGTTATGTGCGAAAATGATTCAATTTTGTAATAATTTTTTTTTTAAATAATTTTGAATCTATGAAATTATGAAATTTTTTTTTTATTATTGTTCCCATATGAGTCTAGCACGTTGGATAAAAATTTCTAAAATTAATTGATGAGTATTTATTTTATAAAAAAAAAATTGCGGACTAATTTGTGTTCAATTTAATTTATAGCGGAATTTGAAATTTAGTTTTGGGTGTTTAGACCATGATTTGAGATAAATTTATTGGGTCTATTTTGGTATATAATTGGACCATGTTTGGCTTATGGGTGGGACCCATGACTTAGATTTAATTTAAATTGAGCTTATTTAATGACTCATGCTTGGTTCTTTTTAATTAGGTGATTGGTAGTAATCACCTTGGGAGTTATTATTATTTATTATATAGGATTATAATAAATATTTATTAGTTGATTTTATGGTTTGTATCATATAGTGAACAATTATATATTTTTGTAGTGTATAAAATGGGAGTATATTTCATGTTGAGCAAAATATTATATTTTGTGGTGTACCAAAATGTTATATTTTGTGGTGAGAAAAATTATATAATTTTATAATTTATATTATAAAATTTTTGAGATATTTTATAATGTATTTTATATTAATTTTTGGTGTTAGTTTGTGTGAGGGGCCTTGGGAAGGCAACCCACGTGGGCTGCCCTCCCCCCCCTCTTAAGTCCTTCTTTCCTTTCATTTTTTTTTTCTTTTCATTCATTTCATTTGGCGTGTGGAGCAGAGAGCTCCTGCTTTCTCTCTCTCTCTCTCTCTCTCTCTCTCTCTCTTTTCCTCCATTGTTGGCTTAAGCTTTAAGCTTATAGTGGGAGTCTTTAGAATAAGATTTTACAATAGTGTTGTAAATGAAAGTCGGAGAGCTCGTTGTGATCTTCGCAATGGTGGTCTCGGATCCATGATCAGGTGATGTTTACGCTTTCAGATTAGCTTTTCTTCATATTTGAGGTAGGGACTTTCTTCATATTTTTATATTAAAGTTATGTTAGGGTTATTTTGAGAAAATATGCCATTTTAAGAGGTATTGCATATATATATATATATATATGTATATAATTTTCAGATTTTTGTTTGGTAATTTTTGGAAAAAAAATTATGTTGAAATATTAAGAATGTTGGCATTTGGAGATTGATTTTGGGAAAATCCTTTTGTGTTGTTAATTTTGTAAAAAAAAAAAACCGAAAATAAAATTTAAAGGTTGTATGATTGTATTTACATCGTATTATGATTAGAAGATTTATTTTGAGAATATAAAGTTGAAATATTTTTTTATCTTTGATTTTGGAATTTATTTTTGAGAAAAATAAATTGATATTGAAGAATATTGGGTAAATTGTTAAGTTGGAATTATAGAGTTGTTTGGGGATTAAAAACATTAAAAGTGTTACATTCATGAAACTTTATGGAAGGTGATATGTTGATGATTAAGTTGTGTTCATTTTTTTTTTTATTTTTTTTGGTAAAAATGAAAAATGTAAAGTGCGGACTTTTGAACTCATAACCTTGAAAATATTACTCTTGAGCATATTTCATAACGTTTGATGTAAATATCATGTTGGTTGGGTAATTTTAGAAAAAGTTGTGAAATTGTTATTGGTAGGGAATTTGGGAAAAATATTACCTCTTTAAGTAGCTTAGCTTGAAATATGGTTATGTTTGAGGGATGAGGTATGTGAAGTTAGGTTGGGTATTATAAATTTGAATTTTTTTTAATATAATAAACTTACTAATTTAGTGGATTAAATTAGTTTTGGTTAAAAGGTTATATCCGTTATGCTTAAAAGTGTGTTATTGAGATTATACCATGACTTTTGATATAGTAGGATGGAAATGGTAACATTTAGTATGTGATTTGATAAAAAATCATATTGGTTAGCTTAGTTGAGGTAAAACAAAAATTGATTGAAGGTTTTGTGTGAGTCAAAACAATTGGAAAATTGATAAATAGTTTTAATATTTGGTGTATGCTAATATGTTGTTTTTGAACATCAAATTCATATATGAGATGTTTGAAGTATAAATTGAGGGTTTGGTTAAATTGGGAGTTGTTTACGTATAATCTTGTTACTTAAGGAATTTTTGTATATAAAATTACACGTGGATATTTGAAAGTGAGAAAACCCCAATTTGTGAAAAATCGTAAATGGCAATGTTTTGGGAGTTGTCAGATTATCAAGAAAAGACTTTGTTTGGTTTTCAAAATTGAGGACTTGATTTAGAAAACACTTATGAAACTTTTGGAATATCGAGTATTAGTTACTCCTTTGAAATGTTAAGTTTAACGAAAAGTTATACAAGTCTTGAAAAGTTGTCTTTAAAATGTGGGATATGGGTTGTTCCTAAATGATGGGAATCATGGGAGCTTCCAGGTTATGGTTATATGTTAGATTGTATACCCATGTTGTTATCTTTTAATTAATATATTACAGATAACTATTTTGGCTATCCGTGGAAATTTACCATGTTGCATTTAAATAAGGGATTTCTTGGAAGGATGAGAAATGTTGGAACTTTGGAAGTTTGATATATAATATGTTATAGATTTGTCTTGAAATGCCTAAATTGGGAATGTTGATTAACATGTGGAGACTATATGAATATGGATATTGTTGTATTATCTCTTGGAATTGCATTATGGTATTACATTGATAGAGATAGGGAATTTGATCACAATGGAGCATTGTGTGGTGGATTTGAAATTGTAACTATTCTAATGCATTGTTACATATGCATTGTCATTCCATTTAATTGTTATCATCGGTTTCAAATTGAAATTAAAAACTATTGCTTTGAGAAAGGAATTGTTTTCGGTGAAACAATATCATTTTGATTTGTTTTGGTAAATACGTTGGTAAGTCCAGATAAGGGGTGTAGTTTGATGTTGGTTAAGTTGGCCTGAGTGTCTAGGGTGAAAAACTGAAAACGCGCGCGGATGAGGTACCACTGCCCTTCCGGTGAGAGACCGGTAAAGTGGGGATTTGGTAGTGCTTGATATGCCTACTTGCAGACACCAGCCTAGGGATTACCTGAGTCGTATTTACCACCTTGGAATTTTATTGAAATTGTTGGATTAATGTGTTTTCAAATTGGCATTGTGCATAAGATTTTCAAAAGATGAGAAAAATATTTTGAGCAAGACATAGCATATGCATTCATCTCATAAGACTGTATAAAATGTATTTGATGCTTTGTTAAATGTCATTATGAATTGTTTAACTATTTGATTCAATTGACAAATGGGTAATTGAATGAATTAAAAAGGATGCCATGTTGCTATTGAAGCATGTTTATTTATTTAAGTTAACTAGTTGTGGTTAATTAAAACAAAATAGATTTAAGAGATAATTTAATAGAATCATATGGTTTTGACATGATATGATTTCACGTATATGTATGACTATTTTGGTACCCGCATATCTTCTAATGTTTTAATATGAGATTATTTAGTGAGCTAGTGGTTGCTCACCCCTGCCTGTACATGTGTATAGGGAATGCTTTCGGATTTGAAGATCAAACAATGGATTTTACCATTTCATAAGTATAATGTAATGATGGATTGTACTACTTCATTTGTTTGTTTGGCTGAGTGCTATTATTTTGTAAAGAGTAGTGTCCTCTCTTTTATTGTAAGCCTCAGGGCATTTCTTTTATTTGTATGTAAATGTCCTTATTGTATCATTAGAGGGAACATGTATATTTAATTATTTATCATTTCATCAAAGGATGAATTGTCATTTGTAAATGAACTTAATTAATGAATATTGGTAATATTATTCGAGTAATAAAATTTGGGGCGTGACATAAACCCTTAAGGGCGGATTTGGGTCGTGACACACTGATCACCGATTTGGAGCCACCATTTACAAATCTGGAGCAACTGTTCATTGATTTGGATCCACCATTTGTTGATTCGCTGATCTCAACAAAGCAACTGTTTATCGATTTGGATCCACCATTTGTTGATTTGTTGATCTCAACAAATTTCAATGAGTAAATTTTTTTTTTCCATTGATGTTCGGTTTGAATTAAGGTGCTATTACGTGGTTTGATTTTCTATGAATCTTTGTTTTACATTGGTGTTGTTATAATTATTGCTCTTTCTCTCTCTTCATCTTCATAGATCCATATCTAGGGTTATGAGTTTTTCACTCACATTGAAATCTCAAATTTGTTGATTGTGGGTTCATATTGTTAGATTTGTATGTCTTTCCTGAACCAGTGTTAAATTGTGTTGTTTATTTGTGATTTGATTAAGTGATTTATTATGAGGATTTTCATGTTTTATTTGAGCGTAGTTAAAGCAAAATTGCTAAGAATTAGTATTTGCTTGTGGATTCAATGACTTTATCAGTGAGATTATTCATTGGCTTTCTAAATAAAATACTAGAACTTCTTGTTTTGGTTGTTTATTGTTCATGCTTCGGTTACTTTTTTCTCGTTCTCTTGTTGCATTTGGTGTTTCTAGAAAGTAAAAATGATGCTAGAAGTTGTTTTCTGAGACTATAATTGTTTTTTTTTTTTTTAAATTTAGATGTTCATGAACCTAGAAATAAAAACAATCATCCTTTCAATTTTTTGATTGAAAATTTGAGTACATTGCTCATTACCTAGGTTTGCTCCAACCTGATGGCAACCATGTCAACAAGTAGTTCTTCAGTGGAGATTAAAAAAAAAATGCATATCTATTTTTAATGAGAATTTTAATAGGTTATTTTTATTTTTTGTCCATATCTATTTTTTTTCTCTGTTCTGTAAATTTCAACACTTATTTGCTTTGTCACATACTTTCAAAGAACATTGCTTTTGTTTTTCCACTTTGAGAATTTTATAGATTTGATCTCTTTCTATCTTTGTTTCTCTCTCTCTCTCTCTCTCTCTCTCTCTCTCTCTCTCTCTCTCTCTATCCAATCACTAAATATTCAAAGTACAATCTTATTGTAACGCCCTCAAAAAAATACATAAAACCCATCATTTTAGACATGCAACGATATAAGAGAAATCAACACCTTTCTATTCATCAGAGTAGTTCTTACAACCGTATTACATGTTAACAACAAAAGCAAATGCCCTATGGGCTTATAGCTTTCCAAGTCAACACTTGGTTACAAAAAGAAGAGTACTAACTCTATACAAAATAAGCCATTGGCTTGATATACATGTAATACAAACAAAATAATCAAAAAGAATCTTCAACTCCCATAACCATCCAAGCTATGTCCTTGGAGGTGGCATGCTACCTGTACTTGAAAATGATGTCCCATATAGGGTGAGTCAACGCCCAGAAGAGATATGCTAAACACAATATGAACAGTAACTAAGATGTTAGCAATTGATAAATGTTTGACTCACATAAATCAATTCATACACCATTTTCATTACATGACCAATGTGTCCATGTTTCATTTCATTTTCCATTTCTTATCAAATTCACAATTCACAACTACGGCTCAGAACCTGGCCAACAATTTCAATGAGGTAGTAACTCATATTAAACGTTTCCCATTTCACAATAGATAAGCAAACTAGCTATATCAACACTCCAATAGATAAGCGTATAAGTTATATCAACATTTCCATAGATAAGCATATGAGCTATATCAACACATTAACTGATAAGCATATGAGTTGTATCAACGGAGTCCATCCCCTATCTCCTCTCAAACAATATCTGGTTTAGAGATCCATCCTCTGTCTTCTCCTAAACCGTGGAGTACATCCATTATCTCCTCCCGCACACACAACGTATATACACACAGGTCATATACATACTCAATCAATACATAACGTTAATGTATTCGTTCAACCGTCATACTCTATGACGCATCCAATTGATTAGTTTTAGTTTGCCTAATCATCATGCATTGTCTACAACAATCAAAACTACCCTCCACCGGTAGCCCAAAGCAATTATTTCTAAACAAATAATAAAAGCACCAACAGATAAAATATCTGCATTTTCAAAAGTGAACGACTTATTAATCCGACTCCACTATTCCATCTCATAATGAACCACTATCATTATATTCAACTCAATTTCACAAATCCATAACTTTCCCAAATTAATTATACCAATTAATTTATATACAAATTAGGGCTTTCTTCTCTTTCTCTCAATATTAACCCAATGGTTGAAATATCAATTATCAACAACAATAACATCATTTTGAAACCCATAATACATATTTAAGAATCAAAATAACATAACCCTCTTTTATATCTTTTGAAACCCTAAGTCCCAAAATCAACCATTTAAACAACAAGCTCAAAATCTAGGTCAAAACCCATAAGAGTGAGTAGGAATCCCTATCTCAAATTCGGAGCCCAAGGGAAGAAGATGAAGAAATTGAAGATGCTCCAAATCCCAAAATTCTCAGATCAAAAGATAACCCTCGACGATCAACACAACTTTTACAAAGGCCCAAGGTGAAGAAATCACTCCTACTAGATCAATACCTAGAGAGAAGTTGAGGTTCTAGTGAGAGAAGGTCTCCAATGGTGTTTTTGAAAAGTAAGAGAGAGAAATGGAGTTGAAAAAGTGATCCAAAAAGTCGGATCTCGGAGTGATATACTCGTCGCCCCGCTCGAGCGTCACTCACAGACTCCCGATCGAGCGCCGGATAAACGCTCCCAGAACTTTTGCAGAACTAGGTCCCCGCTCGAGCGTCAAACTCCCTGCTCGAGCGTCACACACAAACTCCCGCTCGAGCGTCCAACATTGCAAAGGAAACACTGGGAGATGGATTTTCCTGCTCAAGTGCCCAAACCCCCGCTCGAGCGGAGAAACACAACAAAGGCCCGCTCGAGCGTCAAAATCTCTGCTCGAGCGTGAAGGCTAATTTCTGGGCAACTACTTTTGGTTTCTAAGCTCAACCAACCTGTTTCAAACCTGCCCAACACAACCCAAGACTCAAATACAAAAAGTAAAGGATGTAAACAAGATATACACAACAACCAACTCCACGGAACCTAAGTCCGGATACAACAATTTAAGAAAGGGAAACCGGGATCGCTATACTTATAATCTGTTCTCAGTTCCTTTCTGCAAGTTCAGTTTTATTTCACTATATATATATAAATATATGTATATGTTAGTAGTGTTTTAGACCCGTTTGATCTTTTCATTTGTTTTTTCTGGGAAAACTTTTCTTGAGTTCTGTGGCCATTGAATCTTTGTCTACTCTGTTGGTTTCTCTAAGTTGTTGAGATTCAACATTCTCAACATTTATGATCAGAGCTTTGGGTCAGGTTTTGGAGAACACAAAAGAAAAATTGGTTCTTTTATGGTAAAAAAGTGAAGAGTAGCAATTTTTATTTTACCCAATGCAATTAATTTTTAAATCAAAATTTCAAATACAACTTTCAAACTTGTTTTTTGAAAGTGTTTTCAAAACATTTTGACTTTAGGGTGAAGTCGTGTTTTGAAATTGTGGTTTATGAAACAACTTTGGATTTGAAAATTATCTTCTTTTTTCTTTTGGAAGAAGGCCCCCCTTGTTTTGATATTTTCTAAAACTATTTGCAAAAGCAAATGGAAGCTATGATTTCTTCCTCTTACATTCTTTCTGATGTTCAGTGTGATTTTCCCTTTAGAAGTATGCAAATATAGGATAATGGGTATCTTTAAGAAATCAAGGATTTAGTGAAGTTTTGATTTATATTTCCTTCTTATGTTGTTGTCTTAATATTTCAAGGCTTTGTTTGTGTGAAATTATTGCAAATGAAAGGATTCATGGTTGAATTTTATTATAAAAAATAAAAAATAAATAAATAAAAACAAAAAAAAAACATATGGATGACAAATTAGATATAGAAGCAAAGTTTTTTATTAGTTCATCATTGTAGAAATAAAAGCAACCCAGTTTAATAATATATTTATAGAGATTGTTATACTCATATTGTCATGACCCGAACCCGCCCCTAAAAGTTTCGGTCATAACCGGCCAGTAATCACTTGATTACCTTTGGCCTCAAACAAACATACAAAGTAATTATAGTAATGGGGCCAAAAGCAGAAGTATACAACGAAAGGATGAGTCCATTGAGCTATACTAATATGAGCAAAAAGTAACACATCCATGTCATTTACATGCCCATGCAAAAAGAATATACGTATCGAATGAAATTTGAGCACCACGTTTACAAACCCAAGACCACATTAGCAAAACAAAGTAAAATCAAAGTATGATGTAAGTCGAAGACAAAACTCCATCTTGGAGACATGACTCGATTGGGTCTAAAAAACAATGGCTCCTGAAGCTGACTCTAGGGTAATACTCCAGGTTGCGGATTACCTACATGTGCATACATAAAATTGGGTAAGCGAAACTCAATGAGTAACAATACAGTAAAATAGTGTAAATAGATAGCCATAAGATTCTCATAATACCCAAATTGAATAAACAAAACGGCCTTAGGCCCAAACGTACATCAAAGTAGCCTCGGGCCCAACATTTATCAAAACGGCCTCGGGCCCAATCATATTCAAAATGGCCTCGGGCCCAACATATATCAAAATGGCCTTGGGCCCAACATATGTCAAAATAGCCTCGGGCCCAAACATATTTCAAAACGGCCTCGAGCCCAATTATATATCAAAACGGCCTCGGGCCCAACGTTTCACATGTCACATAATATTAATGAGGTTTCTCCTTTCAAACAAATCACAATGTCAACACCAATCACCGTTCATGGTTCGAGGTACACAATAACGAGCATATAAATATAGTATTATTACTAACTGTGGGATCGATCTTCTGGCGTTTCCCCCAACAGACGACCTACACCAAACATGTCACACACATTTTCGATAAGTAATTCACTTCAATTGTACTTTTTTCTTTCATTATTCACAACCTTCTTTAATGAGTTTCTATTCATCGTTTCACTCCCAAAAGGGGCTAAACAAGGTTGGAAACACATTCCGGAGGCCGAGGGTAGCACGGCAAAGCAACAAAATTTTCTTCATGTTTGGTAGCACGTGCAACCAGTCCAGCCACTCCAAGCGGCCTGGCTCCACACGTGCGGAAATGGCCGCAGCTAGAACGCTCAGGGAGGAGTGGTTTTAGGCTAAAATCTTGAGCGCTCGTGTGGAGCTCGAGGCTTGGCGAGTGGTTTGGGCTTACTTAGGCAGTCCAAAAATGGCCAAAAATGCCAAACCTTCCAAACTCATTTCCAAGCTCAAATTCATGCAAAAACAACTCAAAAACATGATATCTAAGCATGATACAAGTGTAATTCCATATTAAACATATCAATTTTACATCAACAACAATTCCATGGTCTCATCTTTTCACAATTTCATGGTTTACATACACAAGTTCAAAATAACTATATTCATTAATGATTTTCTCACAAATCTTGTTTATGTGAACCATCTAGTGTTCGTTTCATGGATCAATCATAAAAATGAACTCAAATCAAACAATGGTGTAAAGATTAAGGTCCAATTTCATGCCTTTAGCCCTGGTCACTACACAACTCCAAACCCTAGCTCAAAATTCCTAATTTCTTCATGATTTCTTGATAAAGATGAGTTAGAGACAAAGTTTGTACGTAAATTTTCATACCTTAACTCAAATCTATGGCTTGCCCCCTAGTTCCCTTCAAATCCTTAGCTTTCTCCTCTTCCTCTCTCTCTAACTCACACTTTGAGCTCTCTTCTAACCAAAATGAATAACAAAAGGCCAAACATATACACTTAACTCAAAAATCTTAATTTATTCATTATGAATCATAATTTTTCAAAATCTCACCAAAGTCTCTAAAAATCATGCTAATTATAGCTATGAAGTCGGTTTTTGTTTATCACGCCTCTACGGCCTTCAATTTCAATTCAAAGTTTCAATTGCAACAGATATTCCTACTTTCGACAGATAATTTTCCAAATTCATATATTTTCCATACTCAAACTTGTAAATTCATATCAAACACATAATCACATACATAATTAAGCATAGTACGGGTTGGGTTATCACACATATATTTTACATTATTATTATTATTATTTGTTTTGTTAATTTTTTTGGAATTATGAAGTTTTTTTGCACTCTAATTATATTGATGTGCATCACTATTTGTGTAGATGGATTATGTCACGACCCAAACCGGCCCCTATGGGTTTAGCACTGTAACCGGCCAGTAATCCGAGATTACCGAAGGCCTGCTTAACAGTAATACAGTAATACAGAGTACAGGGGCTGGCGGAAGCCAATACAGTAATTAAACAATGTCTAATGAGCTGTGACAGTCTATATGCCAAAAAGACTTATTATTCAAATATATATATATAGTCGAACAGAACAGTATGCACATACATACAATCATTCAGTCAGGGACCTAATCCCTATTAAACAGTACAGTACAGTAAACAAAACAGTTACAGAGACAAAAGAGGAAACTAAATACCCCTAAGCCATAACTTGACAGGCTCGGAACCTCGCATTGAGGCACATAGGTTGGCTTGACAAAACTGGAGTTTACCCCGACGCTTCTAGCTGCGGTCTGGTGCCTGTACACCTACATATATATATGAGCAGTGAGATAAAGCCCAGTGAATAACACAATGCGTAAAGGGGTTAAGAATGAATGTCCTTACAGTAATGAAAACAGTTCATTAAATCAGTATTTCCGTCGTTCAGTCAGTGCAGTCATATGTGGTACATCCATTAGCATAACAGTACAGTAAACAGTAGGTCTAAAAAGATCGAGCAGTAAATGATGGCCATCAGTCAGTAACAGTGGTGGTTCCAACGAGGGAACCGACAGAGATCTCTGTAGCAGTATCAGTAAACAGTAGGTGCTAAGGATGTCACAATACAGTTCAGAATATAGGACATACATTCATTCAGTTAACAGTAATCAGTTCAGAAAGCAGTACAGTTCAATTGTTCAGAAGATAATCATTTTGAACATATCTTTACACAGATGTTACTCACAGAGTTCTGGACTACAGTAAAGCTAGAGCGCGTCCCCAGTCGCCAACCCTACACAGTTACAGATTAACACATACTAAGCTACACAGTTGGGAAAGATAACAGCTTAATCCCTAATGCCTCGGTGTGTTTCTATATCTATATCCTCCTTAAGATGTCTTAAACTAGGCCTAAGGATGCTTAGTATGAGATGAGGATGTAAAGATGCACTTTTAAAAGCATTTTCAGACTTTTCAGAAAACAGGGGTCACGCTCGAGCATAGGTTACTCCGCTCGAGCAGACATGCAGACGAAGGTTTCCGCTCGAGCGTATACTTACCCGCTCGAGCGTTCTACAAAACAAAACAAAAGTGCTGGATAGATGAAAATCACACTCAATTGGGCGCTCGACACCCGCTCGAGCATGAGACACAATGTCCCGCTCCAGCGTCAATTAATCCGCTCAAGCAGACTTCAAAACAGAACAAAAATGCTGGGAGCACGATTTCCATGCTTGAGCGCCAGTCACCCCGCTCGAGCGTGAGTCCAAATTCTGGAAATTCCAGATTCGAACCTCAAGCTCAAAACCAAGTTTTAAAACATAAATTTTGAACCTCTTGGGCCAATTTTCCAGAAAACACATCAAAACTCATACTATAACATGATTCTAAAGCTCAATTGTAAAATCAAAGCCCAAGGGTGTTTCAACTAAATCCAATTCAAACCAATTTCATGAATATGAAAAGCATGCAAACATGCATGGATTAAAACCATTTCAAAGCTTCAATTTGATGCTCTAAGGAGCCAATTGTTCCAAAACAAGATGAAAACATGGACTTAACATAGCCATGAGCATGCATGAGACAATTCTCCATGGAATCAACTCAAATTCAACAAGTCAAACATGCATGCATGGAATGAGTTCCAATTCAACATTAATGAACCAATTCATGCCTTAAATCACTAAAGGCTCAAGAATTATGCAAGAATAAGTTCAAATACACAATAAAGAAGGTCAATGATTTACCTTAGGTCTAGGATTATGGGTCAATGTTGCTAACAACCTTCAATTCTACCTAGATTCAAGCCAATTCACAATGAAACAAGTTGAAATCAACTCTTCTAGCTTCTTTCTCTCTCTAAGGTCGGTTGTGTGCAAGAAGTGGAAGAAGAAATTTTTTGTTTGAGTGTATGAGGAGATCAAAAGGGTTCAAGTAGTGGGCCACTCTAGTGGCAAAATGGTAAATAAGACCAACTATGCAATTTAACTCATTTTAATCTAATTTAATCATACCTAATCAGTTTTCAGATAAATATGCTATAAAATCACATAAATTACGATGATCATAAAACACTAATCGATTTCCGGTTCGGCCGCCGATAAGGCCTTCAATTAGCAGTTCAAACATAAAAACACAAACAGATAATCAAACAATCAAACAGATAGACATACAATTGAACAGATATACTCAGTCAATTCAATTTCAATTTCAGTCAGTCAGTTCAGTAGTTTATTCAGTTCACTTATCAGTCATAATCAGTTCAGTTTAACGGTAATTAGTAGTTTATCGGTAAACAGTAGCGAGAGTTGTTACAAATTACAATTTCGATTGTTTTGAAGATAAGAGTAATGAGGAGCTTGAGCTATACATAGTGTTGCAAGTTGTAATGCAAGAATTGTACGCCTTATGCGTTGTAGTATATATTGCCATTGAAATTGTCTTGAAGAGATACATTCATAAGTATCCTCGTACCGTTATTCAAGGGCCCAGTCGATTACAAGAACAAATGGACCTCATTAATCGACTAATAAGAGAAAGCGACATTACATGCATTAAACAACTTTGTATGGATAGGCGTTGTTTTATGACGTTATGCCATATGGTTCGTACAATAGACAGGTTAGGGCATTCAATACATGTTACCTTAGAAGAAAATATGGCTTTGTTCCTCTACGTATTGGCACATGACCTGAAAATACAAACACTTAAGTTCAATTTCTTTAGGTCTGGAGAGACTGCAAGTCGACATTTTAATGATGTCCTAAAAGTTCTGCTGTGCCTTCAAGGCCACTTACTTAGGACACCAAATCCTATAACACAAGCATGCACTGATCCAAAGTGGAATTGCTTCCAGGTAAATGTAGTTTGTAAAACATTTAATAAAATACATTACACATTTTTTTTTTTTTTACAACTCATAATTATTACAATGTCTTCTATGTATTAGAATTGTCTTGGAGCACTTGATGGAACCTATATTAAAGTTCGTGTACCAGTGGTTTACCAACGCGGAAGGGGAAGATTGCTACCAATGTTCTAGGAGTTTGCTCTCAGGACATGAACTTCATATATGTGTTACTAGGGTGGGAAGGGTCAGCTACAGACTCTAGGGTTTTGAGGGATGCGATTAATCGACCCAATGGCTTAAGAATTCCAACTGGTAATTAATAAATAATTAACTTTGCTTGATGGAATTACTAAGCATCAACAACAATTCCATGGTCTCATCTTTTCACAATTTCATGGTTTACATATACAAGTTCAAAATACCTATATTCATTAATGATTTTCTCACAAATCTTGTTTATGTGAACCATCTAGTGTTCGTTTCATGGATCAATCATAAAAATGAACTCAAATCAAACAATGGTGTAAAGATTAAGGTCCAATTTCATGCCTTTAGCCCTAGTCACTACATAACTCAAAACCCTAGCTCAAAATTCCTAATCTCTTTATGATTTCTTAACAAAGATGAGTTAGAGACAAAGATTGTAAATAAATTTCCATACCTTAACTTAAATCTATGGTTTGCCCCTTGGTTCCCTTCAAATCCTTAGCTTTCTCCTCTTCCTCTCTCTCTAACTCACACTTTGAGCTCTCTTCCAACCAAAATAAAGAACAAAAGGCCAAACATATACACTTAACTCAAAAATCTTAATTTATTCATTACGAATCATAATTTTTCAAAATCTCACCAAAGTCTCTAAAAATCATGCTAATTATAGCTATGAAGTCGGTTTTTGTTTATCACGCCTCTACGGCCTTCAATTTCAATTCAAAGTTTCAATTGCAACAGATATTCCTACTTTCGACTGATAATTTTCGAAATTCATATATTTCCCATACTCAAACTTGTAAATTCATATCAAACACATAATCACATACATAATTAAGCGTAGTACGGGTTGGGTTATCACACATATGTTTTACATTATTATTATTATTATTTGTTTTGTTAATTTTTTTGGAATTATGAAGTTTTTTTGCACTCTAATATATTGATGTGCATCACTATTTCTGTAGATGGATTACAATTTCAATTGTTTTGGAGATAAGAGTAATGAGGAGCTTGAGCTATACAGAGTGTTGCAAGTTGTAATGCAAGAATTGTACGCCTTATGCGTTGTAGTATATATTGCCATTGAAATTGTCTTGAAGAGATACATTCATAAGTATCCTCGTACCATTATTCGAGGGCCCAATCAATTACAAGAACAAATGGACCTCATTAATCGACTAGTAAGAGAAAGCGACATTACATGCATTAAACAACTTTGTATGGATAGGCGTTGTTTTATGACGTTATGCCATATGGTTCATACAATAGACGGGTTAGGGCATTCAAAACATGTTACCTTAGAAGAAAATATGGCCTTGTTCCTCTGCGTATTGGCACATGACCTGAAAATATGAAAACTTAAGTTCAATTTCTTTAGGTCTGGAGAGACTGCAAGTCGACATTTTAATGATGTCCTAAAAGTTGTGTTGCGCCTTCAAGGCCACTTACTTAGGACACCAAATCCTATAACACAAGCATGCACTGATCCAAAGTGGAATTGCTTCCAGGTAAATGTAGTTTGTAAAACATTTAATAAAATACATTACAAATTTTTTTTTTTTACAACTCATAATTATTACAGTGTCTTCTATGTATTAGAATTGTCTTGGAGCACTTGATGGAACCTTTATTAAAGTTCGTGTACCAGTGGTTTACCAAGCATGGTATAGAACACAGAAGGCGGAGATTGCTACCAATGTTCTAGGAGTTTGTTCCCAAGACATAAACTTCATATATGTGTTGTCGGGGTGGGAAGGGTCAGCTGCAGATTCTAGGGTTTTGAGGGATGCGATTAATTGACCCAATGGCTTAAGAATTCCAACTGGTAATTAATAAATAATTAACTTTGCTTGATGGAATTACTAAGTTTTATTTAATAATAGATTCTAATAAATAACATCTCATACAGGGTACTACTACCTAGTAAATGTCGGGTATACAAATGGACAAGAATTCCTAACACCTTATCGGGGCCAACGATACCATTTGTTTGTTTAGAGAGCAAGGGCCACTCCAACTAATTATCAAGAATTTCTTAATATGAAACATGCATCAGCCCGAAATGTCATAGAAAGGTATTTTGGATTGTTGAAAATAAGATGGGCAATACTTTATTTTGCATCATATTACCCCATTAGAACTCAAAATCGTATCATCACAACATGTTGTTTATTACACAACCTCATTCGTAGGGAGATGCCTGTTGACCCAATAGAAGAGAGGCTAAATAATGACATAGAAAATCAACCTCAATTGGGAGATGATTTTGTTGACACTGTTAAGACATCTAATGAGTGGACTGGGTGGCGGGATACACTTGCAATGCAACTATACAACAATTGATTGGCTAGTAAGGAGGCAGGACAAGGATAGTTTCAATATTTGTAAAAGTACTTGTTATAAGTATGATGTAGTTTCATTTGATTTGTACTTGAAACTTCTATTAGCTTGTGGATGTTGAACCATTTTTTGCAAAATATGTACGGTTTTTGTTGGTGATTGTATATTTTTTAAGCGACGATATTTTTTTGTCTCATGGATTTGTTACGTGTATGTATGGGTATGAAATTTTTTGATTATTGAAATCCATTTATGTATTGACTTGTACAATCTAAAGGATATACAATCCAAACACAGGATATGATATACAATCCTAACTCAATTCAAATATAGGATAGGATATACAATTTAAAGGATTCATAATCCTAGGACTATTAGTCATGGGAATGTTAATCCAACCTAATCTAGTCCGCCCAAACAAACATGGCCTAATGGTGTGTTTGATTGAACAAACTGGATAAGGGGAGATTAGAATCCATCGGATTTGAATCTTGGGGCTGTAAATTTCCCGGACTATTTGATTAGATTGGATGTGTATCCCATGTTTGTTTTCTTATGGGATTAGATGTCTAAAAAAGACTATTTTTAGTAAATCCAACGTTTGGTTGGACGGACTAGATAAGAATAAATGTTCAAAAGACTATTTTACAATTTTCAATTATTTACTAAATAATAGCAATATTAAACATATCTTTAATATTTTAATTATTTTTAGCTAGATTAAATAAAATTTTATTTTATTTTATTTTTTACACTATTAAATAAATAAAATATCAATAAAAATATATGTTATTTTTTAATTAAAATTTTAAATAAATTTATTTTAAAAAATAATAATAATTAAATAATGAAATTAAATAAAACATCTATTGAAATTTAATAAAATATAAGCAAAATTTTAAAATAAAATGTCCAAAAAATTAAATAAATAAAACATCAATAAAAAGTTAAATAAAATTATTTTATTTTTAAATTGAGACATTTAAATTTTATTGAATTTTACTAAATATAATACATAATTAAATAGTAGATGGTCAAAATGATCATTTCACCACCTAATCCCATGGGATTGTTATCTCACGAAAATTGTCCAACACCTCTCCCGTGGACAATTTAATCCCACATATGGGGGATAAGGAGTCCAGCCGGACTCCATGTTCGACGAACTAAAAAAAAACAAATGCCGAATAAAAGACTTTCAATGAATTACAATCTAAATAGTGTTTAGTCCCCCTAATCTGGTGAATTAAATGCACTCTAACATTGCAATTCAACTCATGCCTTGGGTTGTCCCATGAAAATGCTAAGGTTCTTGCTTAGGCTTTTTTGTGATGACAAGGTTGTTGAGGGCACTTATTAAAATTGTTGTAGCGATCAAAGATGCCTTGAACAAGTTCAATGCGCACATAAATCAAATTAAGACTCTTACAACCATTTTATTTATTTATTTTTTCATTTCCTCACAAAATTCGAGGTTTTAATAAGTTCAACAACTACAACTAATCTCATGTTTGTTGATTTTTATCACTTGCTCCTCAACGTCATGAATTGACACTGCAAAAAATTAAGGTTGTAGAGACTAAAATTTAGGGACAATTATTTTTCAGGGACCAAATATTTTTGTTGCGTGAAGTGTTGTTATTATATTTTTAGCAACGGCTATTGAACATCAGTGATGACTTATTATCCTTTTGGGACCAAATTTTGTCTCAAAAAATAAATTATTTTGAGACCAAATTATTTTGTCCCTAAAGTCTATTTATTAATGACATTTTCAAAATTTTGTCACTAAAAGTCTTATTTTTTACTTTTCGAGACAACCTTTTAGCGACTATCCTCATGACGATAGAAATTGGTCTCTAAATGTCTTTTGCAATAAAAGTTTCACTATTAGAGACTAAAAAATTTGATCTCTAAATTTTTTATATGTTGTAGTGTGAAACATCGAACTACTTTAGATAAAGATGCTTGAAGTCGTACCAGATGCTGGAATTACTACCAAATCATCAGGTACTAAGAATGCAGCCAGTCTATTTACAAGTTCACAGAATTTCGGAGCAAGCCCAGGATTGAGTAATAGGCAATTCAAGCGAGGTCCAACAAGGCTCGATGGTACTCTACGTGTCACAAACCACTTATCCTCCAAATGTTGTACGCTGTTATACAAGTTATCTATGCATCCCAATGAAGGATCCCGACCCAAACAATTAACTACATTTTCTAGTGGAATTGTGAGGAAGCTGAAGAGAAGATCAACAAAATCTTCCATGGCTTCGGCACACAATGCGTTTCCATCAGACTTTCTTACCAAAATCTTCACTATCATAGTTGCAATGGTTGCTTTTTTTTTCATCTATGCAATAAGATAGTAATTGATGATTTCTTGGCTCAAGTGATATGCTCTTGCAGATGAATCTTTGATTTGGAAAAAATAGATCCGTCAAAGGGGACTTGGAAACCAAAGACCGCTCGAGAAAAGACCGCTCGAGCAGATTCGAAATCTTAACATTAAAAAAAAAAAGAAGTATATAGTAATTAGGACCAACAGTAGCAAAAATATGCATATATATATATGTATATATATAAAGAGAAAAATATATACTAATAGTTCTGGTTAGCTCCAATAGTATCAATATAATAATTTGGGCATATTTTAATTGAGAAATACTTTCCTGTACTTTTTTAGAAAGAAATAAATTGACATCTACAGGTGTTCTAGCAAGATGCACTACAACAAAAAGTGTTTTTAATAACATATTTTTATAGCATTTTGTAGGAATATAACATTAGAAGATTACATTACATTTATTATAACATTTATTAAAATTTTAATAACAGTTTATAAATGTGGTAAAAAGTTAAGTAAGTTCGAAAGTTTAATGTCATTTTATAAATGCTACAATTCTAAATATTACGATATGAAAAAAAAAGAAAAAAAAGAAAAGTAAACATGCCGTGCCTTTGAATGTCTCCTAATTTTTCTCTTCTACAATATCAATCCACTTGAGTTTTAGTTATTCATAACGGTTCTCTCTCTCTCTCTCTCCTTTTTGCTAAATCTATTATATCTATACTATATATATAACTAAATGTAGTTGTTTTGTCAAAAGCCTCCACATATTTATTTCTAAATTCTTATAATTTTAAAACACTCTCTTTCCTACGTGGCAACTTTCTTTGATTGCCTTTCATGTTTTCTATTTTTCTTCATTTTTTATTTGTTTGATTAATTAAAATTAATTTCATTACTTATGGATAAAGATTTGAATTTCAAAATTCCTCCATATAGATAAAAATATAAAAACTGAAATTTGATTTTATAATCTACAGATAAAGATAAAAAATAAACAATTAATTTTAAAAAATTAATTTCATAACTTATAGATAATTTAAAATTTCTTCCCATACATAAACAAATAAAAGTTGATAAATAACTTATAAAAATTAATTTCATGGCCTACAAATAAAGATAAAGATTAAATAATTGATTTTTTTTTTAAAAAAAAAAACAAATTAAACTCTCTTCCCCCCCCCTCATTCGTACTTAATTAATTTCATTATAGATAAACATATAAAATCATAAATAATTTATGAAAATTTATTTCATGGACCTATAGATAAAGATAAAAATTTTTAAAATTATTTAAAAATAATAATTTCATGACATAGATAAATAAACATATAAAAATTGATAAATAATTTATAAAGATTAATTTCGTGGCCTACAGATAAAGATAAATATTAAATAAATTGATTTTCAAAAAATTAAAATAATAAAATTTAGATAAAGATATGATTGTTTAATCTATATATCTATCAAAAAAATACATATCTAAATCTTTATTTTGATTTACTCATTTTTTTTTTCCTCTATCACATATTATCTTTTTTTATTTTAAATTTTTTATCTTATTGAAATGCTCTTATCTATAACTCTTGTCTCCTATTAAATTCTTAACCTTCTCTTGATAATTTTATATTCTCGTTATATCATCTACCAAATGATAAAGATTATTAAAAAAAAATTTATCCTCTCGAAGGAGAATATTTAAAATGAAATAATATATATGCTACATGGGAGAAGGTAGACAAAAAATCTCACAAAATTATTTCTCACATATTATTAAAGGTAATATTGAGAATTCTTTCTATTACTTATTAAAATTATAATTTGCATGTAGACATTGTTTAATGTTTTTTTAAATTTTTTTTATTAGGCTGTCATTCGTTATATATTTCTTCAATCCATCTCTAAATTTCTCTTCTATTGAAAATTTTTGTTTTTCAATATTAGTTTAGAATCATAATTTCTTCATCAAATTTGTTTTCTTGATCCTTATTTTATTGAAGGATCGAGACGAATAAAACTTTCATATAATATATGAAATTAATGAATATAACACAAAGATGAAAGGGAAGTACTGCATATTTGTCAATAGCTCTATGCTATTATTAGTTGATTTGCTAGATTATACTATCAATTTAGAGCCCATATGATCAAATTCATGTTCATGACTCTATGTTATTGATCATTTTTCGCTGAGTAACCGATATAATTTTTTTTTTTGCGGTATATAATGATTAAAGCTATCATTTGTTATATTTTTTCCAATACAATTCAAATAATTTTTTATCATTTTTTTATAAATAAAATGGATTAAAATTATTCTCTTATATAATTTTTATAATACTATGACATTCTTATCTTGATTAATTTTTTTAAAATGACGGTAGAACTATGCAAGTTTATTCAACCATGGAGAATGATTATATACCTTTGATATGATATGAGTGTGTCATTGATAGAGGAATCAAAGATAAGAGAGTTGCTAATATAATCAATTAATGATTTGTTTGAAAAGTTTCTATTTTATAACAAGGCAACAAACTTAGATTAAATTTTTTTAAAAACTACTTATTAAATTATAATTAAAAGTTGATATTAATATTCATAATTTGATCCCACAATGATATATACACCACTGATTTAAAAGTTCCATGAAAATTTATATATATAGTATATATATAATCAAGTAATTGTGATATTTATTATTCTCAACAATTGTTTATAATTAATAAATTTTTCTTATGCATATCAAATTTTATTGTAAAATTTGTGGGTTAATTTATTGTTAACATCTACCTAGATGGCATTAATATTATGGCTTGTCGCTCCTTAAGATATAATTTAAGATTAAGATGATTTATTTATCACACAAAATATATATAGTCTATTTTTCCGTGCATCGCACGGGTTACCGCTAGTATATAATATGTATATGTATTGATTGTAATTTCTATTTTGTTTTGATATTAAGCCTCCATGATCATCAACTGAACTCAAGTGCAGTGGACGTGGGATACGATTCCCAAAATAGATTATAAGTTTTTCGTTTTTTTTTCTTTGACTTTCTTCTTTTTTTTTCTTTTCGTTTTTTTTTTTTTTCGAGTGGGTACTTTATGGATTATGTTATTTTATTTTATTTATTTTTTCATTTTTCTTTGTGTGTGTAACAAATATAGATATATATACATACCAGTGATAACCCGTGTGCTATGCACGATATGTAAAAAAATTAATAATATATTTTTATACAAAATAACATAAATAGTTAAATTTTTGTATGCAATTTATGAAAACAACGAAGATTGAAATTTAATAATATTAGGAACCATAAAAAAATATCATGAAATATATTATGAAAATTTTTTATTCTTTGATTAGTGTATGGCGTTTTATTATATGCGTAATCTAAAGGTGAAAAATTTTCTATAAACATTTTTATGATAGTTTTTTGATGATCCCTAGCATTATTCTTTATAATTTTAATCTCACAATTTTATCACAATTTATTTATTATTTTTTAATTTGTCACAAATTTAATCATGTAACTTTCAGCCCCCTTACTAGAATTGTAAATTTAGGTAAGTTCAACCCAAGCAACTTGAGTCGAGCTTAAATTCTTTTAAAGATAAAATAACATAATTTTTAATTAAGTGAGGACCTATGCAAAAATTTAAAAATTCCAATTAAATTTGAATGTACTTGGGATAAAAAACCAAATAACTTGAGCAACCAAAACAAAATTATATATATAAATTATTTGCTAATTTATTTTTTAAAATAATAAATAAAATTAATTAAAAGTTTAATATTAATGAATAAAAGAAAATGCAATATACTTAAGATTTCCAATAAAATTTTTCTTGAAAATATTTAAAAAATAAACCTTTGAGAAAGGGATCATCGAATAAAGGGTTGTTTGGGAAGTGTCATATTAGCTCACTTTTTTTTTTTAAATATCTTTTTTAGGTCACATCACATTTTTACTTTTCTACACATCTTTTCGTAAAAAGTAAAAAAATATACTCAATTATCTTTTTTTGGTCACATCACATCTCTACTTTTTTGTACATATTTTTGTACAAAGTCAAAAAATATATTTATTTAGCACTTTCCAAACTACCACTAAGTTGATATTAAGAAAATCTACTTTTTATAATGGCATAAATAATTTAAATATGATTTTTTAGAAATTTTTTTTAACTTAAAAATTATAATAAAATATTAAATAGAATAAAAACAAATTTCTTACAAAATAAAAGTATTTGAATAAAAAAAAGGTAAGAAGAAAATTTAATATGATATTTTCATTTAATCTAAAAATGATTCTAGATGAATAATAAATTATCATCTATAACTCTCTTTTTTTAAAATATTTTTTTTTTAATGAACTATCACTTTTAATAATAAAAAAAATTAATGTTTATTTCTAATTTATTTTAGCAAAAGTAACTTTTTAACAATTTGAGCCAAAGATATCTTTATTCTTTATTTTAATTTTTTTAATTGACAATTGAGATAATAAAAAAAAATCTAACAAAATCCACCAATGTTCGGTAAGTATTAAAAAAATTATGTTTTGTTCTTTTGTTTAAAAAAATAATAATTTATATTAAACAATATTATTGTTCAAGTTCTTATAACTTAGAAGAATATAATTTTTTTTTTATAAAATTTAAAAAAAAAAGAAAAAAAATTAATAGCGATTAATAATTTGAAAACATGTATTTAAAGCAAATTATATTTAGACCAATAATATTATGACACATCATTATGACACATGTAAATATTAATCTCATTCTAATTGTTGTAATATAATTTGAAGAAGAATTTAAATATGAAATTTTATTTTATAATTTAATAAAGAATGCAAAATTTAAGGAATGAATGTTGATCTCATTCCAATTATAGTAACATAATTTAAGTAAAAATCCAAATTTAAAATTTTATTTTAAGAATATAAAATTAATTTATAGACCTATCATATTATAACACATATTAACAAAAAATTAAACAAAATAAAAAAAAATAAGAAAAAAGAATTACAACTTTCAACCTTAATGAAATAACAATATTTTGCAATTATAATAGTATATAGACATATATATAAATCGTGGAATAGATCATTATTTAAAACTTATATATTATAGGATAAATCATTATAATTATAAATTTAAATTGATGGAATGCTTTCCATATTTAATGTTCCTCAAATTTGAATTTTGAAATGGACTAGTATACTTTCTATTTTTTATTTTATAAATTTGATAAACTTTACATTTGAAAGTCATAAATCAAGAGATATTATTATTTTTAATTTTTTTTTTGCTTGAATGAGAGCTATAGAGGATTTTTTTAATTATTTAAAATCAAAAAATTATAAATTTTAGTTTAAGATATTAGAACTCCCACAAGACTTATGGTTAGAAACTCTCTTTTACTTATATAATATATAGATAGATAGATAGATAGTTTTAATAAGAATTTATATTTGTTTTAGATATTTTTTTAATATACAAATTATTTTTTTTAGATTTTTTATAAAAATAATTTTACAATCTCATCACTAACTATAGTGTATGGAAGAAGTAGAAAATGGTGTAGTAGTAGTTATGGGAGAAGTCAAAAAAGCTTATGGGTTGGGTTGTCAATAAATGCTATAGCGATCCCGGTTGTCCCTTTACTGTTCTGTTGTATTCCGGACTCAGTTCCGTGGAGTTGGTAGTTGTATCTATCTTGTTGTCATCCTTTAATTCCATTTGTTCGGGTTTTAGGATATATTGGGCAGAGTTGTTACAAGTTGGTTAGGCTTTGGTTTCAATTCTTTGTTGCCCAGTTTTTAGGAGGTCCGCTCGAGCGGGTCTTCTTGCCCTCGAGAGGAGATTGCACGCTCCTAGTATTTTGGTGCTCTGGAGAACTTCTGTAGGCGTGTTTTTCACGCTCGAGCGGGTTTCTTTGTGCTCGAGCGGTGGCGCTCGAGCAGGTACTCTGGCGCTCGAGCGGGTAGTACTTTTTGGTGTAAGTTCTGGGAGGGAGAAATCTACGCTCGAGCGGACTGGTTTTCGCGCTCGAGCGGATGTACTTTATTCTTGTGTCTTGGCGCTCGAGCGGGCCTTATTGCGCTCGAGCGGACCTAGTTTTTGTTCTTGACACTCGAGCGTTGTGTTCTCCGTTCGAGCGGCAATGTCGTATATCAGTTGGCAGCTGGGCATTTTAAAATCATTTTTTACATTCTCTCTCTCTCTCTCTTACTTTGTAAAAAGACATTTTGAGAGCTCTTCTCTCTAGAAACTCCCTTCTCTCTATGGTTTGATCTAGTTAGAGTGTTTCCTTTTCCTTCGGCCTTAGTAAGAGTTGGATTGATCGTCGAGGGCTACACTTTGATCTAGGAATATTGAGTTTTGGAGCACGTTGAGTTTCTTCATCTTCTTTCCTTGAGCTCCGAATTTGAGGTAGGGATTCCTACTCACTCTTATGGTCTTTGACCTAGATTTTTGGTTGTTTTGATGAAGTGTTGAAGTTAGGTTAATTTTGGGACTTAGGGTTTCAAAATGTTAAAAGATGATTTGTTATTTTGAGTCTAAAATGTGTATTGTGGGTTCGAAATAATGATATCGTTGTCGGTTGTTGATATTTAGACCATTAGGTCAATATTGGGAAATCGGTGGAAAACCTTAATTTTGGGAAATTTGTGACTTTATGCAATTGAGTTGGAAATAATGAAATTGGTTCATTATGTGGTTGAATAGTGGAGTTAGATTTATTAATCGCTCACTTTTGAAAACATTGATATTTTATCTGTTGGAGCTTTTATTATCTGTTTAGAAATAATTGCTTGGGCTACCGGTGGAGGGTAGTTTTGATTGTTGTAGACAATGCATGATGATTAGGCAAACTAAAACTAATCAAGTGGATATGTCATAGAGTATGACGGTTGACAGAATACATTAACGTTATGTATTGATTGATTGCGTATATGACCTTTGTGTATATATGTTGTGTGTGTGGGAGGAGATAGCGGATGTACTCCACGGTTTAGGGGAAAAGATAGGGGATGGACCTCTAAATCGGATGTTGTTTGGGAGGAGATAGGGGATGAATTCCACTGATACAGCTCATATGCTTGTTAGATAATGTGTTGATACAGCTCATATGCTTATCTTTAGAAGTGTTGATACAGCTCATATGCTTATCCTTGGAAGTGTTGATATAGCTAATATGCATATCTGTTGAATTGTGGATACAGCTTGTATGCTTATCTGTTGAGATGTTGGTACAACTAGTATGTTTATCTATTGTAAAATAGGAAACGTTTAACATGAGTCACTGTCTCATATAAGTGGTTGGCCAGGTTCTGAGCCGTTGATGTAAATTGTGAAATTGATAAGAAATGGAAACTGAAATGAAACATGAACATAGTGGTCATGAAATGGAAATGGGTTATGAACTGATTTATGGAAACTGAACATTTATCAATTGCTAATGTCTTAGTTAATGCTCATACTGTGTTTAACATATTTCTACTGGGCGTTGGCTCACCCTATATGGGACATTATTTTCAGGTACAGGTAGTATGCCACCTCCAAGGACATAGCTTGGGTGATGATGAGAGTTGAAGACTCTTTTGTTTATTTTGTTTGTATTACATGTATATCAAGCCAAGGGCTATTTTGTATAGAGTTAGTACTCTTCTTTTGTGTAACCAGGTGTTGACTTGGAAAGCTGTAAGCCCATAGGGCATTTGCTTTTGTTGTTAACATGTAATACAGTTGTAAGAATTACTCTGATGAATAGAAATGGTTGGTTTCTTTTATATCAATGCATGTCTAAAGTAATGGGTTTTATGTATTTTTTTGAGGGCATTACAAATGTTGAGATTTTTTTTCTTCTTTAAATCAAAAAATAAAAAAAATTATGATTGGGATATTGGAGTTCCAACATGACTTGCGGGTTAAAAATCCTCTATTCCTTATAGAATACACAGATAGATAGATATGTATGTATAATATACCATTCCATTTTCTTATACTATGAATCTTTGCTAATCTATTAATGTAATTCGTTGGATTAAAGTAGTTATTGCTAATGAATGTTCTGAAGAAGTGGGTTTGGAAGGAATTGGGTAGTCTTTGTTTGGTTGTTTTTTATAACTAGTTTTTGAATTTTTTTGTAAATGTTTAGAAATAATATTGACAAAAATAAACACCAAAAAATATATAATTTTTATAAATTATTTCTACCCCAAAAGGAGAAAACAACATATAAGGGGGAATTAATTTACAATGAAGCAGACAAAAAAAATATACATAAACATGGAGAGGGATGCAACCCCATAGCTTTTCACTTGCACCCCACCACAAAACAACTTGCACGGTTCATGTTTTGACAATTTTTTTTTTCTTGTCCCACTAACAAGTAATTCCCTGCAAAATTTATAGTCTAATTATTTTTCACCAAACTAGTTTTTGAAAAAGATTGATAGTATGCAATATTTGTTTTCCCAATTTGTTGCTTAGTTTACACTTGAAAGTTATATAGCCAGTTTTATACTCTTTATGTAAATCCAATTAAAGCCATTGATGTGGAAATTGAATTCTTTATATATTAATTTTTTTTATTGGCTTGGGTATTAAACCAAGATTTAATCCCTTGGCTTTCTTGATTGTTTAATTAATTACCATTACCTTTTTGAATGCTTCTGTTAACTAGGGGATTTGATTATTATTTTTATTTATTTATTGCAGTTGTCTTTAGAAAGAAGAGAGGCCAAAACTCATCTTAGAGTAAGCTAAGGATGTGAAGATTGTAGATGAAGTAATAGGATATTTGACTGAGTTCATTGTTGTTATGTTTGGGAATTTTTTTTTTTTTTTTTTTAGTTCCTTATTGTTACTTTTTTTTTTTTTTTTTTTTTTTTGAGATGTTTATAAGCTATGTTTTGCTGATTTGTTGATTAGATTTTCCTATGAAGACAATGTAATTATTTCGGTCCTCTAATGAGTGTTTTTGTTTTCTACTTTAATGATATTAGCCTTTATGCAATGAGTGAGGTTTTTAAATATTGATGTTGAATGAATTAGCACATTTTTATTTTTAAATATGAAAATACTTTAATAGTAGCATTGAAAAAAATCATATCATCGAAAATTCTACACAAAATTTGTTGTCACACTTTATTATAGCATTCATGAATAGTTACAATTATATTTTTAAAGAAATTTTCAACCATTTCATAGCATTCCAAGAATGTTATAATATATATATTTTTTTATAGCATTTATGCATAGCATTTGATAAATGTTATAAAAAATAATAGACTTTTAATAACATAGGCTAACATAGCATTCCAACAAATGCTATCATTTACCTAAGATAGCATTCATCGTGTGCTATAAAATGTGGTATTTGTTGTAGTGATGATCATCATCTTGACTAAATTTATCAAGTATTTTCTCAACATAATGTGATTGTGACACAACATAACCTTCTGATGTTTTGGTAAATTTCATACCAAGAATTATATCAGCAATCCCATGTCTTTTACGTCAAAATGTTTATTTAACATTTTTTTGGTATTTTTAATCATGTCAATATTACTACCTATGATGAGCATATCATCCACATAAAGACATACTATCACATAATTGTTGTTTGTGTTTTTAATAGAAACACATTTGTCACATTCATTAATTTTAAATCCATTTCACATCATTACCTTGTCAAATTTCTCATGCTATTACTTTGGCGCTTGTTTTAAATTATATAATGATTTAACCAATTTACACACTTTCTTTTCTTTTCCTAGAACAAAAAATCCTTCTGGTTGTTCCATGTTAAATTCTTCATCTAACTCACCATTTAAGAAAGTGGTCTTCACATCTAGTTGATGAATTTCTAAATTGTACAAAGATGCAATAGCAATTAACATTCTAATGGATGTTATTCTAGTAACTGGTGAGTATGTGTCAAAGTAATCAAGACCTTCTTTTTGTCTATATCCTTTGACCACAAGCCTTGCCTTGTATTTGTCTATTGATCTATCCACTTTCATTTTTCTTTTGAAATTCCACTTGTACCTAAGAGGTTTACAACCTGGTGGCAAATCCACCAATTTTCAAGTGTGATTTTGCAGGGTGGATTCAACTTCACTGTTCACAGCTTTTTTTCCATAAAGGAGCCTCAGGACTAGACATAGCTTCTTTAAAAGTTAAAGGCTCATTTTCTAACAAAAATGTTAGAAAATCTGGACCAAAAGATTTTGAAGTTCTAGCATGTTTACTATGCCTAGGTTTCTCTTCCTCATTTTGATCTAATGTTTGCTCTTGTTCTTGATCATGACTAGTAATAGTATCATAAGATCCTTTATTGGTACTAGTCTCTTGTCCAGTTTTATTCGGAAATACATGTTCAAAGAATGATGCATTTCGAGATTCAATAATAATATTTACATGCATTTCAGAATGTTTTGACTTATGAATCAAAAACCGATATGCACGACTACTCTTGGCATAACCAATGAAAATGTAATCAATAGTTTTAGGACCTATCTTAGTCTTTTTAAGACTAGGAATAGCCACTTTTGCCAAACACCTCCACACTTTTAAGTATTTGTAGGATGATACTCTCCCATGCCACATTTCATAAGGTGTTTGATTTACTTTCTTCCGGCGTACTTTATTAAGAATATAATTAGCAAAAAGTATTGTTTCCCTCCACAAGTTTTGAGGTAGTCTAGAACTTATTAACATGGCATTCATCATTTCTTTTAAAGTCCTTTTTTTTTTCTTTCAACAATTCCATTTTGTTGAGGTGAGTAAGAAGCGGTGGTTTGATGAATTATTCCATGTTCTTTACAAAATTTACCAAAAGGTGATTCATATTTACTACCTTTATCACTTCTAAGTTTTTTTTATTTTTATTTTTATTTTCTTACCAAGTTGATTTTCAACTTCATTCTTATATTGAATGAAAGTTTCCAAAGCTTCATCCTTGGTTCGGATTAAATAAACATAACCATATCTAGTATAGTCATTTATGAAAGTGATAAAATATTTTTCCATACCTCTGGTTTGAATTGATTTAAAATTAGAAATGTCAATATGAATTAATTCAAGTGGTTCCATACTTCTTTCAATTGAATGAAAAGGAGTTTTGGATAATTTTACCTCAACACAAATTTCACATTTATGATTTGGATCAATTTCAAATTTAGGTAAACATTCCATATTAATTAATCTACGTAAAGATCCATAATTAACATGTCCTAATCTACCATGCCATAAATTTAAAGACTCAAGCAAGTAAGAAGAAGATATATTTTTATTAATAGCAGAGGGCACAGCAGTCATTACATTCATTTTGAAATGGCCATCAGACATGTAACCTTTTCCTATATGCATCCCGTTTTTGGTAAGTATAAACTTGTCACTTTCAAAAACTAGCCTAAACCCATTTTTACTCAACAAAGATCTGGAAACAAGGTTCTTGCGAATATCCGATACATGCATCAAATTGTTGAGAGTGAGTTCCTTTCTGGATGTCATTTTCAGAATAATCTTTCCTTGTCCTTTCAACTTTAGAAGTCGATGAGCTGCCCATGAAAAGTTGTTCACTATTGTCCACTACAGAATAGGATGTGAACATCTTTTTGTCGGCACAAATGTGGCGAGTAGCGCCAGTGTCCACCCACCACTCTTTAGGATTTCTGACAAGATTTGCCTCGAAAACAACTGCAGAAACATTTATGTCATCTACACCATTAGAAATTTTGTCCACTTTGGTCATATTGGCTTGAGCAGGCTTCTTGCTTGATTTTCTTTTACTTTTTCCCTTGCTACGACAATCTTTGGCCCGATGTCCCTCTTTATCACAGATGTAACATTTGCCATTAAACTTGTACTTTTTAGTTTTTCCTGATTTAGAGCCTTGTGCGGAACTTTCTCCGGAAAACTTTTGTTTCTTTGCTTTTGGAGCATGTTCCACCTTAGACTCCATTGGATGCTTACTAGCTCGTTTATTTGAATTGCAGCTGTTCTCCTCAATCCTCAAACGCATAATCAATTCTTCCAAAGTCATTTCTTTGCATTTGTGTTTAAGGTAGTTCTTGTATTCTTTCCAGCCTTGTAGTAATTTTTCAATTAAGGCAGCAACTTGGAAGGATTCACTGAGAGATATGCTTTCTGCATGAATGCCATGTAGAATGATTTGGAGATCTTGAACTTGGCTAATCACAATCTTAGAATCAACCATCACAAAATTCAAAAATTTGCCTACTATGAATTTCTCCGAGCTAGTATCTTGCCTTGTATTTTTTCTCTAAAGACTCCCAAAGTTCCTTTGCCGTCTTAATAGGACTGTAGACGTTGTATAATGTGTTGTCAAGTCCGTTCAAGATGTCGTTCTGGTAAAGGAAATCAACATGTTTCCAAGCATCGACTACAGTAATTACTTGTTGGTCGGTTTCATCATCTTTCAGAGTGGGAGCATACTCACGGAGGAAAACGTGTCAGGTTGAGAGTAGTAAGATTGAACAATATTTTTTGCTGCCATTTTTTAAAATCAGTTCTTAAGAACTTCTCTGGCTTTTCACCATGATTAATTGGCACAATCACAATAGGAGAGGGGGTTGGAGCAATTGCAGCCACCACCATACCAATACTAGTTTGAGCATTAGTTTCAGTAGGCATGAATTCTAAATTATAAAACAAAATTATAATTATAATTTTATACTATATAAGAAATTAAACTAAAACCACAGACTTAAATTCTGTAAAAATAAAAGAAACAAGAATTCTAACTTTTATTTTCAATTAATTTTAAAATAAAATATTATCTAAACAAATTAATTCCACACAGAAAAATATTTTTGTAACACTTCAAAAATTAAAACATTGAAACAGAATTTTAATTAATGAAAACTCAGAAATTATTTTTGAAAACCAAAATTAATTTCTGACTAACTTTACAAATGAATATTTTGAATTGTTAATGACTACCAGTATATTACTACTATTTATTTTTCCAACCAGAATATTATTTTATAAAACCACATAAAATAATTTCTGTAAGAAGAAGAAAAGAAGAAAGGAAATAAACGAAAAATTCGGTCTAAACAGAATAATTCAAATCTGTCTTAAGATTGTTAGAGCAATCTTTTGCGTAAAATAAATAACTTGAAACAAAACAAACGAATAAAAATAAATTACTTACAGAATTTATTTACCGAATTGAATAAATATTTAAAAGATCAAGTCGAGTGTCTGACACTTTGTCCTTAAGACAGATTCGCCTCGTTTCGGTGCTTACGGATAAATGATGTCTATCTCTAGGATACAATGATCTTCACAAATTGTAGTACTACTCCAAACAATTTGTATGGCGAACAAAAACCTGTGTTCTATACTCTCCAAATTTTTCCCAAAATAATATGAAGAATAAATTAATGCAAGAGAGCAAAAACTGGATGGAAACAAGTAAATTTCGGATTTAAAAATCTGCTGGAATGGTCCAAGTATTTACAGACCCGAACAGGTCTGAAATTTAAACCGAATAGGTAGGTTTTTAAATTCAATAGGTTCAAACAGTTTTGGACAAATAACTATTGGGTAGTCTTAAATCTGTTTGAACAGATAACTACTTGGGTAGTTTCAAACCTATCTGGAAGAAACTGACTCTGTCTGGAACTGCTGGGCAATTTAAAGCAGTTTAAATAGTTAGAAATTGGACCAGAAGAGGCACAATTTTGGACAGAAAAAATTAAATTAATTTTGTTCAGAAATTTAAATAATTTCCTGTAAGAATTTTTAGACAAATTCAAATAAATTTTGTCCAAAAAATTAATGTTAGAACTGACCAGACCCACAACCGACCCCTGTGCCTGGCCGGCGGCGGCGCGCGCGTGTGGTGGTTTGAGCCAAGGTTCACATTGTCCATAACTCCTCCCTTCTACAAACTTGGGATGCCCCTTGGGACCCAACCCAAGTATTGCTAGCTAGAACTTATACACACACATAAGTTCTCTTAAGTTTCCAATGTGGGATACCCATTTCAAGGAAACCCATATTTTACTTCTTTAATAATCCATTCCACGAACCCGAAAATGACATCAACTTCCCATTCACTTATAAATGGTTTTGATAAACCGTCTTCACCGTGTGACTTGTCATGTAGCAAGGAACACGTCACCTTTTTAGATCCACCTTAAAAGACGTGTGGGCCCCATCCAAATTTGGGCTCAAAGTTAGCCCAAAATAAACTTGTAAAACCATATTTTTCCAACAGCATCAACAACTTGTACCAAAGCATTGAAAATCTCAACACATCCAATTTCTGGACCAATGCTTGCAAAGACATGTTGCTCTATCGAAGGCTCCATTAGAAGCATTTTGCAAGAACTTGAAAGTGAATGTTAATGACACAAAGACCACCAAGTATTTCACTTGTTCTGATTTATCATGCATTTTGAAGAAGAGATTGTTGAGTAATTATGTAAATGCAAAATGTAGATGTGGGAAGTTGATGAACATAGAGATTGTATCGGTGTATAATGCTAATAATGCAATGGAAGAAGATAGAGATGGTGATGGGGTGTTTGTGTAGGGATCAACAGCTTATATTGTTAGTGATGATCTTAGAGTAATGGCTAGCACACTTGGGGCTCTTGTTGAATTGCTTGGCAATCTTGGCATCAAAAGCGTAAATCATCTCAAGGAAAGGGTTGTGATGGTTGGAGCAGTGGAGGTAATTCCTAACATAATTATAACATTCATATATCTATGTTTGTAATGCTACAAAATTTACAATGGTATTGAGAATTTTAAATGTGGATATCAAATTCATTATCAATTTTTTGCATTATGTCAATGTAGTCTAATTAATGTAATTGAACTGATAACATTTATATAGAAATTTGGCTAAAATTATGGGTCAAAATGATTTATTCACTCTTCTCAAAGTAATCGAGGGTGTCCAATTTGAAATGGTTTTGAATGGACCATTTCTTAATAACTAGTATCAGTTGGACTAAATTGGCAAAATGTAAAAACAAAAATTAAGGGACAACCTGGTATTGGTGATTGTAGTGGTTTAATATTATATGACACGTTAGAATAAGGTTTGGGTAGAAATTTAACATAACCATAAGAAATTTCAACACAAGAAAAGAAAGGCTTCTATTTTTTGTGAATTAGAAAGCACTAAGAAAACTTGCGCATAGAACTTGCTATGTTTATTATTTTTTTCAAGGTCCGATAAGAAATGGGTTAGAGAGAATTCATCTCGGCCTCTTTTAACTAATGAAAAATAGAAATTTGCTAATTTTGGATGGGAATTAAAATTATCTCCAAGTCTTGCCATATTTTTTTAATATGTTAAAAAGTTAAGAGATAGGTAGAGGCTTAAAATCTCACATAATTTGAAACAGGTAGGTCATTCAATTTTGTATGCACCATGATATGAAGGTCCATTATATCTACTCATGCATTGTTCTGTCACTGCATTAGCTTTGGATATGTCTTTATATCTAATGAATATGAAAAGACTAGGCTCCGTCTTCTCTTTTCACTTTTTTTTGAGTATGTTGTTTAATCATCCTGCCTAGGTGATCAGTTGATGGTAGAGAAACACTTCCAGAATGATGTTATTCTTTAGCATTTTCCTTAAACTCGATTCTCCTATTTTCTCTTCAGCTTGTTTTGTCTGCTAGATCTGAAATTTAGACTAGTTGGGTAAGATCAAAGCTCAACCCAGTCCCGTGGAACTACATTGGATGTCCACTTCCAATCCAATCCCAATGTTATAGATAATATACACAAGAAGACAGGTTCAAGTTGGTCAGATTGGGGTGGGAAATCGGTTTTTGTAAGGCACTACTCAACATATTTTGCATCTCTCTCTCTCTCTCTCTCTCTCTCTCTCTCTCTCTCTCTCGATTACACAACACAATTTCCAGAAATGATATCAAACAGTTCCAATCCTCATTTTGAATTTTCTAGAGGAAGCAGAGTTTTGGTTTGCTCTTTTCTATTTTGTGTGTGTATGGGTTGCGGCCCTTTTTGGCTCCATTAGTGGATGCTCTTCTAAAACAAATGCCTTGTGTTGTGAATGTCTATTAATTCAAATCAATTTTTTGGTGTGGGCCATATGGCTCTTGTTTTGTCGTTATGTTCTATTGTAAGCTATAACTTGTGTTAAAAAACACACACTAATAGCTGTCCTTATTATCTCAACTAGTGTTCTCTTCCCCCAGCCTTTACTGCAATATCAATATTATAAATTTTACGCCTAAAAAAAGTGTCCATTCATCGATCAAATTATATTTGCAAGATACAACTGAAACCTTACTCACCAAAAGAAGATAAGACCGCAACTTGCAGGATTATAGGTGTTCTTAATATGCTTTTGTTAAATATTACATTAATAAAATTGCTGGTATGACATCTTGGAAAAGTGCTGCAATGACATTTGTAATGCAAGGCCAGGCTTAGGCTTTTGATTTTTGTCCTTATGTATCAACGATGTACATATAATTTTGAATATGTATGCATATACAAAGTTGTCTTATAGTACTTTCTCTGGCTTGCTCTAAGTGCTGGTTTATTTAAGAATATTCATAAAGTGGCCCATATTTATTTATATTTATTATATATATTTAATTAGTTTAATGGTATTTATTTATATTTATTATATATATTTAATTAGTTTAATGGTTAATGGGTAACTAAGGTCTGTTCACTATCTCATATGGTGGTGTCCCTGATGGTGGGAAGTTATAAGGAGTTACACTTGGATATAGATCCAAGCCTATCTATATATATGCCAGTGATAGCCATCAAACGCAGACGTTTTGGTGAATAGAATAGGCTTGAAACTCTATTCCTTCTATTTTTTCCATATGGTTCTGTGAAAGTGTTCTGTGAGTATGTTTTGTTTATACATTCAAGATTTGGCCATCCAAGAACAAGATTCACAGGCTTGAACATCATATCAGGATGTATTCTTCTTTCTGAGTTAATATTATATTCCTTCTCATAATTGGTATCAAAGCCTCCTCCTGTTTTTGTTGTTTAGCCTTACTGTATTTATGGAGGCCATCACGTTATATATATATATATATATATTATTTTCCTGAACCTCAATTCTGTTCTGGTATAGATATTTGCAATTTCATGCATTTATTCAGTTAATTTTAAAAGGCATAAAAGACATAAATATATTTCTAGATTTTTTTATATATAAAGGATATGATATTAAGGATATTTTGTTTATTATAGTTGCTTGTTTAAATAGTAAGTAAATTCATTTGAATTTCATACAGTGAACTGTTTTAACGTATTCTTTAAAAGCCTTATAAATCTTCATAATAATTGGCATGCTCTCTAGTAGAATATAATACCATACTACATGTATCAAGATTATTTATTCCATGAAAATTTATGTGAAATAAGAGCATGTATATACTATATGTTGGGCTTATGGAATTTATTTTGGTCCAACTTTTAAGCAAAATCTAGTATAATGTTGAATTACATGTGTTTGGCCTTAAGATTTTTCATGTGATATTATTCTGATTGCATGTATTATACATTATGTGCATTAAAAGATTATGTATTTGTTGTGACAATAAAGATTTGCTCACATTAATAAATTATGCCATATTTAAAAGTTTTATTTTGTTTTAAGAGTAGCCACAACATCTTAAGATATAAAGATGTGATCCTCAGTATTTTGATCACATAAATTTACTGCAATATCAATATTATAAATTTTACATCTAAAAAAAGTGTCTATTCATTGATCAAATTATATTTGCAAGATACAACTGAAACCTTACTCACCAAAAGAAGATACGACCACAACTTGCAGGATTATAAGTGTTCTTAATATGCCTTTGTTAAATAGCACATTAATAAAATTGCTGGTATGACATCTTGGAAAAGTGCTGCAATGACATTTGTAATGCAAGGCCAGGCTTAGGCTTTTGATTTTTGTCCTTATGTATCAACGATGTACATATAATTTTGAATATGTATGCATATACAAAGTTATCTTATAGTACTTTCTCTGGCTTGCTCTAAGTGTTAGTTTATGTAAGAATATCCATAAAGTGGCCCATATTTATTTATATTTATTATATATATTTAATTAGTTTAATGGTATTTATTTATATTTATTATATATATTTAATTAGTTTAATGGTTAATGGGTAACTAACGTCTGTTCACTATCTCATATGGTGGTGTCCCTGATGGTGGGAAGTTATAAGGAGTTACACTTGGATATAGATCCAAGCCTATCTATATATATGCCTGTGATAGCCATCAAACGCAGATGTTTTGGTGAATAGAATAGGCTTAAAACTCTATTCCTTCTACTTTTTCCATATGGTTCTGTGAAAGTGTTCTGTGAGTGTGTTTTGTTTATACATTCAAGATTTGGCCATCCAAGAACAAGATTCACAGGCTTGAACATCATATCAGGAGGTATGTTTCTTTCTGAGTTAATATTATTTTCATTCTCATAATTGGTATCATCAGGAGGTATTCTTCTTTCTGAGTTAATATTATTTTCATTCTCATAATTGGTATCAGAGCCTCCTCCTGTTTTTGTTGTTTAACCTTACTGTATTTATGGAGGCCATCACGTTATATATATATATATATATTATTTTCCTGAACCTCAATTCTGTTCTGGTATAGATATTTGCAATTTCATGCATTTATTCAGTTAATTTTAAATGGCATAAAAGACATAAATATATTTCTAGATTTTTTTTATATATAAAGGATATGATATTAAGGATATTTTATTTATTATAGTTGCTTGTTTAAATAGTAAGTAAATTCATTTGAATTTCATACAGTGAACTGATTTAATGCATTCTTTAAAAGCCTTATAAATTTTCATAATAATTGGCATGCTCTCTAGTGGAATGCAATATCATACTACATGTATCAAGATTATTTATTCCATGAAAATTTATGTGAAATAAGAGCATGTATATACTATATGTTGGGCTTATGGAATTTATTTTGGTCCAACTTTTAAGCAAAATCTAGTATAATGTTGAATTACATGTGTTTGGCCTTAAGATTTTTCATGTGATATTATTCTGATTGTATGTATTATACATTATGTGCATTAAAAGATTATGTATTTGTTGTGACAATAAAGATTTGCTCACATTAATAAATTATGCCATATTTAAAAGTTTTATTTTGTTTTAAGAGTAGCCACAACATCTTAAGATATAAAGATGTGATCCATAGTATTTTGATCACATAAAGTTAAAAATTAATTTGGCATTTTTACATTGCAATTTTATTTTATAAATAATTTCTTGGTCCCATAGGAAAGTAATTATTTATGAAATTTAATAGGAATAAGATAATGGATTGGGTATTAAAGGGATTGAACACTTTAAACCCACATGTATGAGTTTTCTTTTTCTTAAATATTTCGAAACCCATTAGCCTTATTATAAAGTAATAGCAAATCTAATACAATTTAGTGACCTCTACCCACAGAAAGGTTTAGATTTGTTACTGAATTTGACATTGGTTGATTCAGACTATAGCTATTGTTTCAAAGCATTAACAACGTTCTTGGTAATTGCAGTGATTTTTACCTCTGTACTATCTAATGAGTCTTCTCGTATTCCATTCTTGAACGGTGATAATTTTTCAGACTGAAAGGACAAAATCCTTCTAACATTAGGGTGCATGGACCTCGATCTAGCACTCCGTGTGGATGAACCACCTGAACCCACGGACGAGAGTTCCGCTGCAGAAAAGAGTCCTTATGATAAGTGGGAGCGATCCAATCGTTTAAGCCTAATGCTCATGAAGTCATATACCAGCCAGAGCATTAGGGGCTCAATCCCACAATCTGATAAGAACTACATGAGGGCTATTGAAGAGCAATTTGTTAGTTCTGACAAAGCATTGGCAAGCACCCTAATGAACAAACTATCAGGAATGAAGCACAATAATTCTAGGAGTGTACGTGAGCACATTATGGAAATGAGGGACATTGCAGCTCGTCCTAAGTCTTTAGAGATTGAGATTTTTGAGTCATTCCTTGTCAATTTCGTACTTAATTATCTTCCTGTGGAATATGGAGCATTCCAAATTTCTTACAACATACGGAAGGAAAAATGGTCTATCAATGAACTTTTGACCATGTGTGCTCAAGAGGAGGAGAGATTGAAGCATGGAAAAGTGGAAATTGCTCATTTAGCAACACATAAAAGAGGGCAATGGAAAAAGGGCAAAGGTGATCAGAAATGGAAGAAGCTTGGTAAAGTGCCATTTAAAAATCATAGCAATAAGGATGCATGCTTCTTCTGCAAGAAAAGGGGTCACATAAAGAAAAACTGCCCCAAGTATAAGAAATGGCTTGAGAAGAAAGGTAATCTCATATCTCTTGTGTGTTATGAATCTAATTTTGTTAATACTCATCAATATGATTGGTGGATTGATTCGGGTTCTACAATTCACATTGCTAATACGATGCAGGGCTTCCTCAGCCTAAGGAAACTGACGGGAAGTGAACTAGGTATCTATTCGGGCAATGGGATGTGTTCACACATCGAAGTTGTTGGAACTTTCAAACTTGTTTTAAAAAATGGCTTTGTTTTGGATCTTGAAAACGCATTTTACATTCCATCTTTTTCAAAAAACTTAATTATCTTTATGTCTTAAGATGCTGTGGCTACTCTCAAAACAGAATAAAAATTTTAAATATGGCATAATTTATTAATGTGAGCAAATCCTTATAGTCATAACAAATACATAATCTTTTAATGCACATAATGTATAATACATACAATCGGAATAATATCACATGAAAAACCTCAAGACCAAACACATGTAATTCAACCTTATATTAGATTTTGCTTAAAAGTTGAACCAAAATAAATTCCATAAGCCCAACACATAGTATATACATGCTCTTATTTCACATAAATTTTCATGGAATAAATAATCTTGATACATGTAGTATGATATTACATTATACTAGAGAGCATGCCAATTATTATGAAAATTTATAAAGCTTTTAACGAATATGTTAAAACAGTTCACGGTATGAAATTCAAATGAATTCACTTACTATTTAAACAAGCAACTATAATAAACAAAATATCCTTAATATCATATCCTTTATATATAAAAAAATCTAGAAATATATTTAAGTCTTTTATGCCTTTTAAAATTAACTGAATAAATGCATGAAATTGCAAATATCTATACCAGAACAGAATTGAGGTTCAGGAAAATAATATATATATATATATATATAACGTAATGGCCTCCATAAATATAGTAAGGCTAAACAACAAAAACAGAAGGAGACTCTAATACCAATTGTGAGAATTAAAATAATATTAATTCAGAAAGAAGAATACCTCCTGACATGATGTTCAAGCCTTTGAATCTTGTTTTTGGATGGCCAAATCTTGAATGTATAAACAAAACACACTCACAGAACACTTTCACAGAACCATATGGGAAAAGTGGAAGGAATAGAGTTTCAAGCCTATTCTATTCACAAAAACGTCTGTGTTTGATGGCTATCACAGACATATATACAGATAGGCTTGGACCCATATCCAAGTGTAACTCCTTATAACTTCCCATCATCAGGGAAGTTGTAACGTCCCATGAAACCACCATATGGGATAGTGAATAGACGTCCATAAAACCATATGAAATAATAACATTGTGGAACTTTAAATACCACTGTCGGAAAGCTTGTTTTAGTCCATATATGGATTTCTTGAGCTTGCAAACTAAGTGACTATGTTTATCAGAACAAAAACCTTCAGGTTGCTTCATGTATAACTTTTCCTCAAGATCCCCATTTAAAAATACCGTTTTCACATTCATTTGATGTAGCTTTAGATCAAAATGAGCTACTAATGCCATGATAATTCGAAATGAATCATTCTCAGAAGCTGGAGAGAATGTATTATGATAATCAATGCCTTCTCTTTGAGTAAAACCCTTGGCTACAAGTCTGGTCTTATATCGTTCGACATTACCATTTGAGTCTTTTTTGGTCTTATAAACCCATTTACAGCCAACAGCTTTAACTCCTTTAGGCAACTCGACAATTTCCCAAACTTGATTCTTAGCCATAGATTCCAACTCTTCCTTCATGGCATCATACCATAATTTAGAATCATCCATATTCATGGCATTGGAAAACAAAATAGCATCATCTTTAGGTCCGATGTCAAAATCAGACTCCATTAAGTATACAAAATAATCACCAGAAATTGCTGACTTTCTAGCTTGTGAGGATCTTCTTAATTCTGTAGTCTCAATTGGGACTTGAGCTACAAGCTCTATGTTGACTTGTTCCTCTTGTGGTGGAAGTTCTTGAATTTGTTGATTTTCCTGGATATCAGGTTGATTATCCTGAAAGACAACCAATTCCCTATATTCACGGGTGATGTATCTGGATCCTGTGATTCATTCCACTCTATCTTTCGAGGGTAACTCCCACTAGGGTCAACTTCCTTAATAAACTTAGCATTTCTGGCTTCAAGAATTCTAAGTGAATTTGAAGGACAATAAAATCTGTAACCCTTGGAGTTTTCCGCATAGCCTATGAAAAAACCACTAATTGTTCTAGGGTCCAATTTCTTTAAATGTGGGTTATACACCCTCACTTCAACTGGACAACCCCAAACATGTAAGTGTCTTAAACGTGGCTTCTATCCTTTCCATAACTCCAATGGTGTTTTGGGAACAACCTTGGATGGAACCCAGTTTAAGATATACACAGCGGTTTTCAAAGCTTCACTCCATAAATTTATAGACACATTAGAATAACTAAGCATGCTCCTTACCATGTTCATAAGTGTTTAGTTTCTTCTTTCAGCAACACCATTTTGTTGTGGTGTGCTAGGTATTGAATATTGTGCAATAATCCCTTCTTCCTTAAGGAACTTAGCAAATGGACCTAGTAATTGCCCCAATTCTATGTACCTCCCATAATATTCTCCACCCTGTCTAACCTCACAATTTTAATTTTCTTTTCTGTTTGTTTCTCTCCCTCTACTTTATAAACGTTAAAGGCATCAAGTGCCTCGGCTTATCAAATAAGAGGTAAAGATACATGTATCGTGTAAAGTCATCAATAAATGAGATAAAATATCTTTGACCATTTAGACAAGATGGAGTAAATGGCCCACAAATATCATTGTGTATGATTCCAAGAATTTCCTCACTCCTTTTGACACCTTTACTGGTCTTGTTAGTCTGCTTTCCCTTTATGCAGTCCACACAAATACCAAATTTGGTAAAATCAAGAGTCGGAAGGACTTCATCATTAACCAACCTCTTTATTCTCTCAATGGAGATATGTCCCAATCTCCTATGCCAAAGAATAGAGGAGGACTCATCAACAATATTACGCTTAATGCCAATATCACCATGCAAGGTTAAAAGATTTTGTTCAAAAACAGGATCCAGATTTAATTTGTACAAACCATTAATTAAAGTACCAAATCCTACAGAAACAGAGTCTTTAAACAAACTAAAATTTGCACCAACAAACTGAAATTCAAATCCAAACAG
>NW_021025230.1:506627-522106 GCF_004153795.1 Camellia sinensis | reverse complement strand
CAGGATCCAGATTTAATTTGTACAAACCATTAATTAAAGTACCAAATCCTACAGAAACAGAGTCTTTAAATAAACTAAAATTTGCACCAACAAACTGAAATTCAAATCCAAACGATACTAGTCTAGAAACAGAAATTAAGTTTTTTGAAAAAGATGGAATGTAAAATGCGTTTTCAAGATCCAAAACAAAGCCATTTTTTAAAACAACTCTGAAAGTTCCAACAGCTTCGACGTGCGAACGCATCCCATTGCCCGAATAGATGCCTTGTTCACTTCTCGTCGGTTTCCTTAGGCTGAGGAAGCCCTGCATTGTATTAGCAATGTGAATTGTAGAACCCGAATCAATCCACCAATCATATTGATGAGTATTAACAAAATTAGATTCATAACACACAAGAGATATGAGATTACCTTTCTTCTCAAGCCATTTCTTATACTTGGGGTAGTCTTTCTTTATGTGACCCTTTTTCTTGCAGAAGAAGCATGCATCCTTATTCCTATGATTTTTAAATGGCACTTTACTAAGCTTCTTCCATTTCTGATCACCTTTGCCCTTTTTCTATTGCCCTCCTTTTTGTGTTGCTAAATGAGCAATTTCCACTTTTCCATGCTTCAATCTCTCCTCTTCTTGAACACACACGGTCAAAAGTTCATTGATAGACCATTTTTCCTTCTGTATGTTGTAAGAAATTTGGAATGCTCCATATTCCACAGGAAGAGAATTGAGTATGAAATTGACAAGGAATGACTCAGAAATCTGAATCTCTATGGACTTAAGACAAGCTGCAATGTCCCTCATTTCCATAATGTGCTCATGCACACTCCTAGAATTGTTATACTTCATTCCTGATAATTTGTTCATTAGGGTGCTTTCCAATGCTTTGTCAGAACTAACAAATTGCTCTTCAACAGCCCTCATGTAGTTCTTGACCTTATTAGATGGTGGGATTGAGCCCCTAATGCTCTGGCTGATATGTGACTTTATGAGCATTAGGCTTAAACGATTAGATCGCTCCCACTTATCATAAGTACTCTTTTCTACAGTGGAACTCTCACTGTGGGTTCAAGAGGTTCATCCACACGGAGTACCAGATCGAGGTTCATGCACCCTAATGTTAGAAGGATTTTGTCCTTCCCTTCTATCTTTCGAGGGTAACTCCCACTAGGGTCAACTTCCTCAATAAACTTAGCATTTCTAGCTTCAACAATTCTAATTGAATTTGAAGGACAATAAAATCTTTAATCCTTGGAGTTTTCCGCATAACCTATGAAAAAACCACTAACTGTTCTGGGTCCAATTTCTTTAAATGTGGGTTATACACCCTCACTTCAACTGGACAACCCCAAACGTGTAAGTGTCTTAAACTTGGCTTCCATCCTTTCCATAACTCAAATGGTGTTTTGGGAATAACCTTGGATGGAACCTTATTTAAGATATACACAGCAGTTTTCAAAGCTTCACTCCATAAATTTATAGACACATTAGAATAACTAAGCATGCTCTTTACCATGTCCATAAGTGTTCGGTTCGTTTTCCAAACCATTCTTCAAACATTGACTTAAACTGAATTTGTCATCCTTTACAATGGGCACTACATTAGGAGTGCAGTCACTCATCATGAATTTCTCCAAAACTCTTTCAATGTAGGCTTTATGAGACAGTCCTAATGTCCTTTTAGACCTATCTCTGTGAATCTCTATGCCAATGACATAAGAAGCTTCACCCATATCCTTCATTTCAAAATGTTGACAAAGAAATTGTTTAGTATCATGCAACAATCCCAATTCATTTGATGCAAGTAAAATGTCATCCACATATAGAACTAGAAAAATGTATTTGCTCCCACTAACCTTAAGGTATATATAGTTGTCCACAACATTCTCTGTAAAATCATATGAAGTAATAACATTGTGGAACTTTAAACACCACTGTTGGGAAGCTTGTTTTAGTCCATATATGGATTTCTTGAGCTTACAAACTAAGTGACTATCTTTATCAGAACAAAAACCTTCAGGTTGCTTCATGTATACTTCTTCCTCAAGATCCCTATTTAAAAATGCCATTTTCACATCCATTTAATGTAGCTCTAAATCAAAATAAGCTGCTAATGCCATGATAATTCGAAATGTATCCTTCTTAGAAACCGGAGAGAATGTATTATGATAGTCAATGCCTCCTCTTTGAGTAAAACCCTTGGCTACAAGTCTGGCCTTATATCGTTTGACATTACCATTTGAGTCTTTCTTGGTCTTATAGATCCATTTACAGCCAACAGCTTTAACTCCTTTAGCGAACTCGACAATTAAAGAGGTTGGTTAATGATGAAGTCCTTCCGACTCTTGATTTTACCAAATTTGGTATTTGTGTGGACTACATAAAGGGAAAGCAGACCAACAAGACCAGTAAATGTGCCAAAAGGAGTGAGGAAATTCTTGGAATGATACACATTGATATTTGTGGACCATTTACTCTATTTTGTTTGAATGGTCAGAGATATTTTATCTCATTTATTGATGACTTCACACGATGCATGTATCTCTACCTCTTGTTTGATAAGACTGAGGCACTTGATGCCTTTAAAGTTTATAAAGTAGAGGGAGAGAAACAAACAGAAAATAAAATTAAAATTGTGAGGTCAGACAGGGGTGGAGAATATTATGGGAGGTACACAGAATTGGGACAATTACGAGGTCCATTTGCTAAGTTCCTTAAGGAAGAAGACATTATTGCACAATATTCAATGCCTGGCACACCACAACAAAATGGGGTTGCTGAGAGAAGGAACCGAGCACTTATGGACATGGTGAGGAGCATGCTTAGTTATTCTAATGTGTTTATAAATTTATGGAGTGAAGCTTTGAAAATCACTGTGCATTTCTTAAATAGGGTTCCATCCAAGGTTGTTCCCAAAACACCATTTGAGTTATGGAAATGATGGAAGCCAAGTTTAAGACACTTACACGTTTGGGGTTGTCCAGTTGAACTGAGGGTGTATAAGCCACATTTAAAGAAATTGGACCCCAGAACAGTTAGTGGTTTCTTCACAGGCTATGCAGAAAACTAAAGGGTTACAGATTTTATTAGGCCATTAAAGATTTATTGTGATAATTTAGCTGCGGTTTTCTTCTCTAACAACAACAAAAGTGGTAGCCGAAGCAAGCATATTGACATAAAGTATCTTGCTATTCGAGACCGTGTTAAGAAGCAAGAAGTCAGTATTGAGCAAATTAGTACCGATATGATGGTTGCAAATCCCATGACCAAAGGTCTTTCTGTAAAGGTGTTTTCAAAACATGTTGAGGGCATGGACCTGATTGGTTAGCTCAATAATTTTTCTAGTTGTTGTTTTGTTTTATTTTGTTTTATTTTGTCATGACATTTTGATTATTATTAGTGAAAAATATCATTTTGTGCACTTACAGTATTTGTGATGCTATGGAGTCCATTGTGACTATTGATCCATAGGGATCATTGGACCTAGAATAACTGTTAGTTCTGACAAAGCATTGGCAAGCACCCTAATGAACAAACTATCAGGAATGAAGCATAACAATTCTAGGAGTGTGCGTGAGCACATTATGGAAATGAGGGACATTGCAGCTCATCTTAAGTCCTTAGAGATTAAGGTTTCTGAGTCATTCCTTGTCAATTTCATACTCAATTCTCTTCCTACGGAATATGGAGTATTCCAAATTTCTTACAACACATAGAAAGAAAAATGGTCTATCAATGAACTTTTGACCATGTGTGTTCAAGAGAATAAGAGATTGAAGCATGGAAAAGTGGAAATTGCTCATTTAGCAACACATAAAGGAGGGCAATGGAAAAATGGCAAATGTGATCAGAAATGGAAGAAGCTTGGTAAAGTGCCATTTAAAAATCATGGCAATAAGGATGCATGATTCTTCTGCAAGAAAAAGGGTCACATGAAGAAAGACTGCCCTAAGTATAAGAAATGGTTTGAGAAGAAAGGTAATCTCATATCTCTTGTGTGTTATGAATCTAATTTTGTTAATACTCATCAAAATGATTGGGGGTGATTCGGGTTCTACAATTCAAATTGCTAATACCATGCAAGGTTTCCTTAGCCTTAGGAAACCGACGGGAAGTGAACAAGGTATCTATTTGGGCAATGGGATGCGTTCACACGTCGAAGCTGTTGGAACTTTCAGACTTCATTTAAAAAATGGCTTTGTTTTGGATCTTGAAAACACATTTTACATTACATCTTTTTCAAAAAACTTAATTTCTGTTTCTAGACTAGTACCGTTTAGATTCGAATTTCAGTTTTTTGGTGCAAATTTTAGTTTGTTTAAAGACTCTGTTTCTGTAGGATTTGGTACTTTAATTAATGGTTTGTACAAATTAAATCTGGATCCTGTTTTTGAACAAAATCTTTTAACCTCGCATAGTGATATTGGCATTAAGCGTAATATTGTTGATGAGTCCTTCTCTATTCTTTGGCATAGGAGATTGGGATATATCTCCATTGAGAGAATAAAGAGGTTGGTTAATGATGAAGTCCTTCTGACTCTTTATTTTACCAAATTTGATATTTGTGTGAATTGCATAAAGGGAAAGTAGACCAACAAGGCCAGTAAAGGTGCCAAAAGATGTGAGGAAATTCTTGGAATCATACACACTAATATTTGTGGACCATTTACTCTATCTTGTCTGAATGGTCAAAGATATTTTATCTCATTTATTGATGACTTTACACGATACATGTATCTCTACCACTTGTTTGATAAGGCCGACGCACTTGATGCCTTTAAAGTTTATAAAGTAGAGGTAGAGAAACAAACAGAAAAGAAAATTAAAATTGTAAGGTCAGACAGTGGTGGAGAATATTATGGGAGGTACACAGAATTGGGACAATTACCAGGTCCATTTGCTAAGTTCCTTAAGGAAGAAGACATTATTGCACCATATTCAATGCCTGGCACACCACAACAAATGATGTTACTGAAAAAAGGAACCGAACACTTATGGACATGGTAAGGAGCATGCTTAGTTATTCTAACGTGTCTATAAATTTATGGAGTGAAGCTTTGAAAGCCGCTGTGTATATCTTAAACTGGGTTCCATCCAAGGTTATTCTCAAAACACCATTTGAGTTATGGAAAGGATGGAAGCCAAGTTTAAGACACTTACACATTTGGGGTTGTCCAGTTAAAGTGAGCGTGTATAACCCACATTTAAAGAAATTGGACACCAGAACAGTTAGTGGTTTTTTCATAGGCTATGCAGAAAACTCAAAGGGTTATAGATTTTATTGTCCTTCAAATTCACTTAGAATTGTTGAAGCGAGAAATGCTAAGTTTATTGAGGAAGTTGACCTTAGTGGGAGTTACCCTTGAAAGATAGAGTGGAAGGAATCACAGGGTCCAGATACATCACTCATGAATATAGATAAATTGGTTGTCTTTCAGGATAATTAACCTGATATCCAGGAAAATCAACAAATTCAAGAACTTCCACCACAAGAGGAACAAGTCAACATAGAGCCTGTAACTCAAGTCCCACTTGAGATTACAGAATTAAGAAGATCCTCACGAGCTAGAAAGTCAGCAATTTCTGGTGATTATTTTGTATACTTAATGGAGTCTGATTTTGACATCGGACCTAAAGATGATCCTATTTCGTTTTCCAATGCCATGAATAGAGATGATTCAAAATTATGGTATGATGCCATGAAGGAAGAGTTGGAATCTATGGCTAAGAATCAAGTTTAGGAAATTGTCGAGTTGTCTAAATAAGTTAAAGTTGTTGGCTGTAAATGGGTCTATAAGACCAAGAAAGACTCAAATGGTAATGTCGAACGATATAAGGCTAGACTTGTAGCCAAGGGTTTTACTCAAAGAGAAGGCATTGATTATCATAATACATTTTCTCCGATTTTTAAGAAGGATTCATTTCAAATTATCATCGCATTAGTAGCTCATTTTGATTTAGAGCTACATCAAATGGATGCGAAAACGACATTTTTAAATGGGGATCTTGAGAAAGAAGTATACATGAAGCAACCTGAAGGTTTTTGTTCTGATAAAGATGCCTTTGAATCATGCTCTTGGATGGCCAAATCTTGAATGTATAAACAAAACACACTCACAAAACACTTTCACAAAATCATATGGGAAAAGTGGAAGGAATAGAGTTTCAAGCCTATTCTATACACAAAAACGTCTGTGTTTGATGGCTATCAGAGGCATATATATAGATAGGCTCGGACCCATATCCAAGTATAACTCTCTATAACTTCCCACCATCAGGGAAGTTGTAACGTCCCATGAAACCACCAATGGAATAGTGAACAGACGTTAGTTACCCATTAACCATTAAACTAATTAAATATATATGATAAACATAAATAAATACATTAAACTAATTAAATATATATAATAAATATAAATAAATATGGGCCACTTTATGGATATTTTTACATAAAGCATCATTTTGTGCACCTACAGTTTTTTTGAAGCTATGCAGTCCATCGTGACTATTGTTCCACAGGGATCATTGGACCCAAAATAACTTATTAGAAGTTATTCATAAAGCATGACACCACATAAAGTTGAGAGTGTGATAGAATATAATACATGGAAGGAAATACTATATTAATAGAGTATAACTGCCATGATTCATGGCATCATACCATAATTTAGAATCATTCCTATTCATGGCATTGGAAAATGAAATAGGATCATCTTTAGGTCCGATGTCAAAATCAGACTTCATTAAGTATACAAAATAATTACCAGAAATTGTTGACTTTTTAGCTCGTGAGGATCTTCTTAATTCTGTAGTCTCAATTGGGACTTGAGCTACAAGCTCTATGTTGACTTGTTCCTCTTGTGGTGAAAGTTCTTTAATTTGTTGATTTTCCTGGATATCATGTTGATTATCCTGAAAGACAGCCAATTCACCTATATTCACGGGCGATGTATCTGGATCCTGTGATTCCTTCCACTCTATCTTTCGAGGGTAACTCTGTAACAACCTGCATTTATGTCTTAGTCATGTTCATGAGCATTTGTATGATTATGACTCGTTGAGCTTGCATTTGTATGTTTATGACTTGTTTTGCCTAAGTAAGGTCCATGCCTTGTTTTGTGTTTATTTGATTTGCCTAAGTGTTGTATACATGCTTTGTTCCTTCCTTGGTGTCTCGAGCCTGAGTTATGTTACGCCTAGATCATTCCAAGCCGAGGTCATCTTCAGTCTAGAATTTTCTCGAAACCCTTTTGTTTGACCTCTACCTTCGCCCCGACATATTGGCCAAGATGTCATTATCTAGGCCGAGGTGTTCATCACCAAGGCCGAGATGTGTATTATCTAGGCCGAGATGTTACCTTTGCACCTAAGTGATCTTGTCCTGGAGTGGTATGACCTAGACCGAGGTGTGGCACATCTAGGCCAAGGTGTGGCACAGCTTAGTCAAGTGTTGTCCTTCCTAGCCGAGGTCATTGTCACCTTAGTTGCCGAAGCTTTGTCCTTAGCCGATGTCATCACTTGCCGGAGTGCCTTACCGAGTAGCTTATTAGATACACTTTGTCTTACACATGTCTTGTCAATCTATCACCTTTTTGAGGAGAGCCAACCAGCCGTTGCCACATGTCCGAGCTGAGTGTTAAGTCAGCCGGTAGAGGGAGAAAACCTATCATTTGTTATATCCTTGTTTTTGAAGAGGAGAGAGAAGCTCTAGGTGAGGAAGATGAGTTCTTGAGGGAGAGTAGATTTCCAAGCTTGATCCCTAGAGTTCGAATCGTTAGATCCGTGTTTTAAGGTTAGATTCTTGATCTGCTCATGTTGTTCTTTATGTTCATGTTATTGCATTGCATGATTGAATATGACTTGTAAGCCATGCATTGCTTTGAAGTTCGGTTTTAGAAAGAGAAAATAGTATTCATGTGTTCTTCAAGAAAAGTCATATTTTGATCCGAAAGCTCATGCCAAGATCCATGTTTTTGTGTTTGTTTTCACATGATCTTCAAGTATGGGTACCCAGGTCCATGTTTTCAAACTCATAGCATGAAATTCTAGATTTTTGTAATAAAGAAGTTATGATTTTAGCATTCATGTTCTTCATGTTCTTTATGTTCATGTTCTTCATATTCTTCATGGGTGGAAACCCAGATCTCCAAACCTCACTTCCCTAAGTGTAGTCGCCGAGATCACTCTTGCCTAGATCACACACCTAGGCCAAGCATCGTATCTCACCTTGGCCTACCTCGCATGATCACTTACACCTTTAGTTTGTCTTGTGCGCACCTCGGCATACAGCCGCACGCCGAAGCTTAGGTAACCACACCTCGGCCAGGAGATGTGGGACCTCGGCAAAGACCTGGTTGGTACCCAGCTTGTCTTCCTGACATGTAAAATAGTGTTTTGACTTCCAGCATGTTTTCCTGAGATCATTTGCATGCATGTAAGACTTGTTTTGAGATGTACATTCAGTAGACTTTGCATGTGTTTTTAGGACTTGGACCTTTGCCTTGATCCCGACGTCCCAAGAACTATGTGAGTGGTATTTCTAATAAAGTTATGTTATCACGTTTTAATAAAGCTTTGCCTTGTTTTGATAAAAGTATTTGTTAAGCATGAATGATACCCCTATTTTTATGTATCAAGTAAGTTTTGTTTTGATGACATTCTTGGAAAGTCCCTTGTGCTGGAGGACTCTAAACTTTCGCAGTACTAAAGTCCCTTGTGCTGGAGGACTCTAAACTTTCGCAGTACTAAGTATGAGAGATCTCTGCCATCGACGGTTTGGGATACGGATGGCCCCACTGACGGTCTGGGATACGGGTGGATTTGTCTAATCGATTCCGGGTCGATTATTCCCTTGTTTCGTCTTGTTTTGCCACCGACGGTCTATGAACGGGTGGGTTTGTTTTGTCAGGAATGTCATCACCCCATGTATTATGTAGATGTTATTAAACATCCCAAGAAGATTTGAAAGACCAAGATTTGATTGATGAACTTGATTCATCCCATGTTTTGAACTAGCTATGATATATGTATTGTTTTGACAAGGACCTCGGGAATCATTCATTTAACCCCTTTATTATTTATACCATTCACTGAGTATCCAAGCTCACCCTCCCTATGTATATATGTAGGTAACAAGCAAGAAGTCGGCTACGCCGAGATATGTGTTTCGTATGCATGTTATGTCGGCAGTGAGGATGTCGGCAATCTTGAAGCTTATGTATTTTGAACATGTCGGCTTGAGAAGCCTTTTAGTCAAGGTGTAATATGTATTTTATTTTGCTTATATTCAAGTTGTAAAGCTATGTAAAGATGTATTCCATTTCATTTGATCTACGCACTGCTCTTATGGACCACTTGTATTGTAAATTATTGCTTCCGCACTTGTTAGCCCCATATGTAATACTCTGATTGTGTGGGAATTTTTGAAAGTTGGCCTTCGGTAATCTTGGATTACTGGCCATCACGGCACCATTCTACTAGGGACGGAATGGGGTCGTGACAGAATGGTATCAGAGCACGCGTTCCTTATAGTACGTTATTCACACACTTTGAGTCCTAAAGAGCATAGGATGTCCCTTAGAATGATGTTAGGATTGCATCATGTTGCTTGCTACTTGACAAGGTGTGCATCATCTCGGCATGAGCATTTGTTACATCGGCATGATCATGTTCACTTGCATACATGTTCATTTGTTCATTTTGTTCTAAGAGTCACACCCTCCATACTCCTAGCATCATGAGAAGAGGTAGACCCCTAGTTGGCCGAGATCAGTCCGAAGACAGGTTGGACGGATTAGAAAGGATTGTTGAAGGCTTGGCCGATGAGTTAAGGCAAGCAAGGCGACAGAACATTGGTACTACATCTACTCAGGCTGAGCATACAGATGGTCGACGTGCAGTCCCACCTCCACCTCCTCCAGTGCCACAAGTGCTCCCACAGCCAGCTCTATATGGGGATGGCACCATAACTTTGATCAAAGAATTCAAAAAGATGAAGCCCCCGAAGTTCCATGGAGGTATAGAGCCGATGAAAGCAGAAGCATGGGTTCTTGAAATGGAGAAGTTGTTCGAGGTTTTTCCTAGCACCGACACCCAGAAGGTGTCACTGGCAGCATTTACATTGGAAGACGACGCTTGTAGATGGTGGATGATGATCCGAGAAGGTAACCCAGACTTGACTTGGGCCAGATTTTTGGAGCTGTTCTATGACAAGCATTTCCCATTCAGTGTCCGAGATCGCAAGACCACAGAATTTCAGATGTTGACATAGGGTAGCAAAACAGTGGCAGAGTATGATCGTGCTTTCACCAAGTTGGCAAGGTATGCACCTCACATGGTCGACAACGAATACAGGAAAGGTCAGAAGTTTGAGAGTGGACTCCGAGGGCCGATACAAGATCAGGTTAATTTGCTCAACATGCCGGCGTATGCTGGAGTGTTAGATAAAGCCATCCTTGCCGAAGCCAACTTGAACAGAAGTCAGAGTTTAGGGGAGAATCGGAAAAAGAGGCAGACCTATGACAATCGCCAAGACCAGCATGATGCTGAGAAGAAGACGAATGTAGACAGTTCCGATAACACGAATCAGGAAGGTGGCACCAGGACGACATGTACAAGTTGCGGGAGGCGACATTTTGGAGTTTGTCATCGGGCATCTGGGGCATGTTTCGGATGCGGTGAGAGAGGTCATCATATTAAGGATTGTCCCAAGGTAAAAGCTAAAGATGATAAGAAGAGATGAGAAACTCGACATCCGGAGTCGTTTTGGGAACAAGGTAAGTGAAGTTTGGGGACCAAACTTCTTTAAGGGGGGAAGGATGTAACAACCCGCATTTATGTCTTAGTCATGTTCATGAGCATTTGTATGATTATGACTCGTTGAGCTTGCATTTGTATGTTTATGACTTGTTTTGCCTAAGTAAGGTCCATGCCTTGTTTTGTGTTTATGTGATTTGCCTAAGTGTTGTGTACATGCTTTGTTCCTTCCTTGGTGTCTCGAGCTTGAGTTATGTTACGCCTAGATTATTCCAAGCTGAGGTCATCTTCAGTCTAGAATTATCTCGGAACCCCTTTGTTTGACCTCTACCTTCGCCCCGACATATTGGCCGAGATGTCATTATTTAGGCCGAGGTGTTCATCACCAAGGCCGAGATGTGTATTATCTCGGCCGAGATGTTACCTTTGCACCTAAGTGATCTTGTCCTGGAGTGGTATGACCTAGACCGAGGTGTGTCACATCTAGGCCAAGGTGTGGCACAGCTTAGTCAAGTGTTGTCCTTCCTAGTCGAGGTCATTGTCACCTTAGTTGCCGAAGCTTTGTCCTTAGTCGATGTCATCACTTGCCGGAGTGCCTTACCGGGTGGCTTGTTAGATACACTTTGTCTTACACATGTCTTGTCAATCTATCACCTTTTTTAGGAGAGCCAACCAGCCGTTGCCATGTGTCCGAGCTGAGTGTTAAGTCAGCCGGCAGATGGAGAAAACCTATCATTTGTTATATCCTTGTTTTTGAAGAGGAGAGAGAAGCTCTAGGTGAGGAAGAGGTGTTCTTGAGGGAGAGTAGATTTCCAAGCTTGATCCCTAGAGATCGAACCGTTAGATCCGTGTTTTAAGGTTAGATTCTTGATCTGCTCATGTTGTTCTTTATGTTCATGTTATTGCATTGCATGATTGAATATGACTTATAAGCCATGCATTGCTTTGAAGTTCAGTTTTAGAAAGAGAAAATAGTATTCATGTGTTCTTCAAGAAAAGTCATATTTTGATCCGAAAGCTCATGCCAAGATCCATGTTTTTGTGTTTGTTTTCACATGTTCTTCAAGTATGGGTAACCAGGTTCATGTTTTCGAACTCATAGCATGAAATTCCATAATTTTGTAATAAAGAAGTTACGATTTTAGCATTCATGTTCTTCATGTTCTTCACGGGTGGAAACAAAGATCTCCAGACCTCACTTCCCTAATGTTCATGTTCTTCATGCTTTTCACGGGTGGAAACCCAGATCTCCAAACCTCACTTCCCTAAGTGTAGTCGCCGAGATCACTCTTGCCTAGATCACACACCTAGGTCAAGCATCGTATCTCACCTTGGCCTACCTCGCATGATCACTTACACCTTTAGTTTGTCTTGTGCGCACCTCGGCATGCAGCCGCACACCGAAGCTTAGGTAACCACACCTCGGCCAGGAGGTGTGGGACCTCGGCAAAGACTTGGTTGGTACCCAGCATGTCTTCCTGACATGTAAAATAGTGTTTTGACTTCCAGCATGTTTTCCCGAGATCATTTGCATGCATGTAAGACTTGTTTTGAGAAGTACATTCAGTAGACTTTGCCATGTGTTTGTAGGACTTGGACCTTTGCCTTGATCCCGACGTCCCAAGAACTATGTGAGTGGTATTTCTAATAAAGTTATGTTATCACGTTTTAATAAAGCTTTGCCTTGTTTTGATAAAAGTATTTGTTAAGCATGAATGATACCCTTATTTTTATGTATCAAGTAAGCTTTGTTTTGATGACATTCTCGGAAAGTCCCTTGTGCTGGAGGACTCTAAACTTTTGTAGTACTAAAGTCCCTTGTGCTGGAGGACCCTAAACTTTTGCAGTACTAAGTATGAGAGATCTCTGCCATCGACGGTCTGGGATACGGATGGCCCCACCGACGGTTTGGGATACGGGTGGATTTGTCTAATCGATTCCGGGTCAATTATTCCCTTGTTTTGTCTTGTTTTGCCACCGATGGTCTATGAACGGGTGGGTTTGTTTTGTCAGGAATGTCATCACCCCATGTATTATGTAGATGTTATTAAACATCCCAAGAAGATTTGAAAGACCAAGATTTGATTGATGAACTTGATTCATCCCATGTTTTGAGCAAGCTATGATATATGTATTGTTTTGACAAGGACCTCGGGAATTATTCATTTAACCCCTTTATTATTTATACCATTCACTGAGTATCCAAGCTCACCCTCCCTATGTATATATGTAGGTAACAAGAAAGAAGTCGGCTACGCCGAGATATGTGTTTCGTATGCATGTTATGTCGGCAGTGAGGATGTCGGCAATCTTGAAGCTTATGTATTTTGAACATGTCGGCTTGAGAAGCCTTTTAGTCAAGGTGTAATATGTATTTTATTTTGCTTATATTCAAGTTGTAAAGCTATGTAAAGATGTATGCCATTTCATTTGATCTACGCACTGCTCTTATGGACCACTTGTATTGTAAATTATTACTTCCGCACTTGTTAGCCCCTTATGTAATACTCTGATTGTGTGTGAATTTTTGAAAGTTGGCATTCGGTAATCTCGAATTACTGGCCATCACAGCACCATTCTACTAGTGGCGGAATGGGGTCGTGACAAACTCCCACTAGGGTCAACTTCCTCAATAAACTTAGCATTTTTGGCTTCAACAATTCTAAGTGAATTTGAAGGACAATAAAATCTGTAACCCTTGGAGTTTTCCGCATAGCCTATGAAAAAACCACTAACGGTTCTGGGGTCCAATTTCTTAAATGTGGGTTATACACCCTCACTTTAACTGGACAACCCCAAACGTGTAAGTGTCTTAAACTTGGCTTCCATCCTTTCTATAACTCAAATGATGTTTTGGGAACAACCTCGGAAGGAACCCAGTTTAAGATATACACAGCGGTTTTCAAAGCTTCACTCCATAAATTTATAGACACATTAGAATAATTAAGCATGCTCTTTACCATGTCCATAAGTGTTCGGTTCCTTCTTTCAGCAACACCATTTTGTTGTGGAGTGCCAAGCATTGAATATTGTGCAATAATGCCTTCTTCCTTAAGGAACTTAGCAAATGAACCTAGTAATTGTCCCAATTCTGTGTACCTCCCATAATATTCTCCACCCCTATCTGACCTCACAATTTTAATTTTCTTTTCTGTTTGTTTCTCTCCCTTTACTTTATAAACGTTAAAGGCATCAAGTGCCTCGGCCTTATCAAACAAGAGGTAGAGATATATGTATCGTGTGAAGTCATCAATAAATGAGATAAAATATCTCTGACCATTCAGACAAGATGGAGTAAATGGTCCACAAATATCAGTGTGTATGATTCCAAGAATTTTTTCACTCATTTTGGCACTTTTACTGGTCTTGTTGGTCTGCTTTCCCTTTATGCAGTCCACACAAATACCAAATTTGGAAAAATCAAGAGTCAGAAGGACTTCATCATTAACCAACCTCTTTATTCTCTCAATGGAGATATGTCCCAATCTCCTATGCCAAAGAATAGAGGAGGACTCATCAACAATATTACGCTTAATGCCAATATCACTACGCGAGGTTAAAAGATTTTGTTCAAAAATAGAATCCAGATTTAATTTGTACAAACCATTAATTAAAGTACCAAATCCTACAGAAACAGAGTCTTTAAACAAACTAAAATTTGCACCAACAAACTGAAATTCGAATCCAAACGATACTAGTCTAGAAACAGAAATTAAGTTTTTTGAAAAAGATGGAATGTAAAATGCGTTTTCAGGATCCAAAACAAAGCCATTTTTTAAAACAAGTCTGAAAATTCCAACAGCTTCGATGTGTGAACACATCCCATTGCCTGAATAGATACCTTGTTCACTTCCCGTCGGTTTCCTTAGGCTGAGGAAGCCCTGCATGGTATTAGCAATGTGAATTGCAGAACCCGAATCAATCCACCAATCATATTGATGAGTATTAACAAAATTAGATTCATAACACACAAGAGATATGAGATTACCTTTCTTCTCAAGCCATTTCTTATACTTGGGGTAGTCTTTCTTTATGTGACCCTTTTTCTTGCAGAAGAAGCATGCATCCTTATTCCTATGATTTTTAAATGGCACTTTACCAAGCTTCTTCCATTTCTGATCACTTTTGCCCTTTTCCCATTGCCCTCCTTTATGTGTTGCTAAATGAGTAATTTCCACTTTTCCATGCTTCAATCTCTCCTCCTCTTGAACACACATGGTCAAAAGTTCATTGATAGTTTCACGCCCCCAAAAAAATACATAAAACCCATCACTTTAGACATGCATTGATTGTAGACGTCCCCCGAACGCCCCGGGAGGGTGAGTCCCGTTCTGTTCATTTGGGGTTACTACAGCTCGGATTCTTAAGTTGTCACGGTTCTTAATCTTGAACCAAAGAGTCCAAATCTGGAAAATCGTTTTGAGAAAATAGATGTTTTGAAAAGAGAAATGCCAAACATGGACTGCTTTGCCAGATACAGAGTCGCCACCTAAATATTTTGTTTTGGGGGAATTTAGGAAACCCTGACTCGGTGCCGAAGGCCACATGTCCGTCATCACCGGAGTTGTCTCGGCTCGGGAGCTAGGGTACGATTGGGGAAGGTCAGCTATGAGCACCCCCTCTCGCCCGGTTCGAAGACCGGCCTCTACTAACCGTGATATCCGATTTTGAAAACTTTATGTGTTCTTATTCCATTTATTAGCCTAGAATGTAGTTTTAAACAGCACAG
>NW_021025230.1:480152-503294 GCF_004153795.1 Camellia sinensis | reverse complement strand
GAGTGGTAACCCGGATACTAAAGTCCTGTCCAGGTCGTCTCTTAGCTTTTCTTTTGAGTCCACTGTAACCGAAGATCTAGACTTTTTGAATAGGAATCCTGTGGACTTTGCCTACTTCTCTATGCCTTTGGTTTGTTGTACTGATCTTAATTTTCAAAATTTTGACATGAACGAAGTGGAAGAAATTCCTCAGGTTTTGAAAAACTTGGTTGATCATAAAGAGGAGAGATGTGTTAAGCCCTGTACAGATGAAATTGTATCAATTAATGTGGGTATTGAGGAAGATCCTTGCTTGGTCCAGATCGGGTCCACGCTGTCTTCGAAGGAAAACGGGCGTTTAATCACTTTATTGAAAATTTTGAAGATATTTTTGCATGGTCCTACGAAAACATGCCTGGAATCGATCCTGAGATTGTATAGTATCGAATCCCTCTTGACCTTGAGGCCCAACCAGTTAAGCAGAAGCTGCGCAGAGTTCACCCAGATTGGGCTTTGAAGATCAAGGAACAAGTTACCAAACAGATTGAGGTTGGATTCTTGCTTGTATCTAAGTGTCCAACGTGGTTGGCCAATATTGTTCCAATTCTGAAGAAGGATGGCAGAATCAGAGTTTGTGTCGACTTCAGGGATCTGAATAAGGCAAATCCGAAGGATGACTTTCCCCTGCCGCATATTGATGAATTAGTGGACTTCATTATGGGGCATGCATTGCTCTCATTTTTGGATGGTTTTTCCGGGTATAACCAAATTCTGATGGCACCCAAGGATAGGGAAAAGACCACTTTCACTACTCTGTGGGGCACCTACTGCTACCGTGTTATGCCGTTTGGGTTGAAGAATGCTGAGGCCACTTATCAGAGGGCTGCAACCACCATTCTCCCCAACATGATCCACAAAGAGGTTGAGGTGTACGTGGATGAACATGATTGTCAAGTCCAACGAATGAGTGGGCCACTATACCACCTTGGAGAAATTCTTTCAACGGATTAGAGAGTATAGGTTGAGGTTGAACTTGCAAAAAATGCACTTTCGACATGACAACAGGGAAAATACTGGGATTCTTAATCACACAGAGAGGAATTGAGGTAGATCCTTCCAAAATCAAGGCCATCTTAGAAATGCCACCACCAAGGACTGAAAAGGAAGTGCGCGGCTTTTTGGGTAAAGTGCAATTCATAAGACGGTTTATTTCAAAACCAACCTTGACTTGTGAACCACTATTTAGTCTCTTGAAGAAAGTAAAGAAGTTCTAATGGGACGACTGCTGTTAATTTTCTTTTGAACAGGTCAAGCAGTACCTGCAGAATTCGCCTGTGTTATCATCGCCAGAACCGGGAAAATCGCTGATTTTGTACCTGTTAGTGACAAACTCAACCATGGGGTGTATGTTAGCTCAGGAGTTGGAGGCCAAGGTGGAGAAAGCCATTTACTACTTGAGTAAGAAAATGCTTGATTACGAGACCCGTTACACTTCCCCTGAGAAATCTTGTCTAGCCTTGGTATGGGCTACCAGGAAGCTAAGGCACTACCTGTTAGCTCACTCCGTAATCCTGGTTTCGAGATTAGATCCCATCAAATATCTCTTTGAGAAATCAGTGCTTACGGGTAGGCTAGCTCGTTGGTTGCTTCTTCTGTCTAAATTTGATCTTACATATGTTATACGTAAGTCGGTTAAAGGGAGAGCTGTAGCGGAACTCCTGGAAGATCACCCAGTTGAGGGGGATGAAGCAGTAGAGTACCTTTTCTCAGATGAAAATATTATGCAAATAGAGGAGAAAACGTGGACGATGTACTTTGACAGAGCAGCCAATCAATACGGTTATGGGATCGGTGTATTGTTGATAGCACCTGATGACTCCATTATACCCTCAGCCTTTAAAATTCAGTTCAAAGTATCTAACAACGAAGCCTAATATGAGGCGGGTGTTGCTGGTTTAGAAGCCGCCCTAGAACTAGGGGCAAAAAGGTTAGACGTCATTGGCGATTCGAACTTGGCTGTGTCTTAAGCCAACGGAGACTGGCGGGTTAAAGAAGAGAAAATGAAGGTTTACCATCAGGTCTTGGATATGCTAATTCTGAGGTTTAAAAAGTTAACGTTTACCCATCTGCTAAGGGAGAACAACCGTTTCGCTGATGCATTAGCAATTCTATCTTCTATGGTAGACATTCCATTGGGAGTCAAGATGCGTCCGATGATTATTGAACAGAAGTACACGCCGGCCTATGAAACCATTGCTGCAATAGATGAGGCTTCATATGAGAACCCCTGGTACTATGATATCTGGAATTTCCTGGAAAATGAGGCGTATCTGCCATGAGCAAATGTTAAGGACAAAAGGGGAATACGACTTCTGGCCATCTAATTTATCATCTGTGGATACAAGTTGTACAAAAGAGATCATATGGGGATGCACAGGCTATGTGTTGAGGAAAAGGAATCAAAGAGCCTTATGGAGGCCATCCACAGAGGAGAGTGTGGAGCCTATATGAATGGTGTGATGCTCGCCCAAAAAATTCTTAGACACGGCTACTACTGGTCAATCATGGAACATGATTGTATTGGTTTTGTTCGGCGTTGCCACAAATGCCAGATTCATGCCAATCGCATGAACATTTCGTCGTTGAAGCTCTACAACATGACTTCACCATGGCAATTCTTTGTTTGGGGAATAGATATCATCGGCGTAGTTACGCCAAAAGGGTCAAACGGGCATGAATTCATCCTGTTAGCAATCAACTACTTCACAAAATGGGTAGAGGGCCAGTCCTACTCCGTGCTGAAAGTGTCAGATGTGGCTAAGTTCATCAAAAACAACATTATTTGTAGGTATGGGGTGCCTAATGAGATATCTCCGATAATAGGACGCACTTCAAGAAAGAGGTGATAGACTTGCTTGAGAAATATAATGTGACTTTCCATAAGTCATCGACCTATAGGCCACAGACCAATGGAGCTGTCCAAGCTGCGAACAAAAATATCAAGAGAATTCTACAGAAGATGGTGGAAACCTACAAGGATTGGCCAGATAAATTGCCATTTGCGCTCTGGGGCTACAGAACCTCAATTCGAACATCTACAAGGGCGATCCCCTATTCTCTTGTCTGTGAGATGGAGGCTGTTTTGCCGATTGAAATTGAAGTGCCCTCTCTTTGAGTTATGGCCGAGTGTCAAATAACAAAGGCAGATTGGCAGCAGAGTAGGTTTGAGGAGTTAATGTTGTTTGATGAGAGAAGACTAAGGCCCCGTTTGTTTTTAGAGGTAGAATGGAGGGGATTCATTTGTTTTCAAAGGTAGAATGGAGGGGATTAATAGTGAGGGGATTGATAATGAGGGGATTAAGTAAAATTGTGTTTATTTTGATGATAGTTGTTAGTGTACGAATTGTTAAATTATTTTTATATAAAATAATAAAACAAATAAAAAAATATAAAAAATTAAACATTATTGTTTAAAAAAAATTCCCAATATGTAAAAAATAAAAACAATAAAAAAAAATTCTAATCCCTTCACTATTTTTCTAATACCACCTCGACTTCCTCTATCCCAATCCCCATTCCAACCTCCATCTTAATCCCCTCCACCATCCTAATCCCTTCCCCAACTCTACAAACAAACATAACACTAAATAACCCTACCCCATCCTAATCCCCTCCCATCCATTACACCCCAAAACAAATGAGGCCTAAGAGTATTGTATCATGTCCAGGGCTACCAATGTCGAATTACCAGGGCTTTTAACCAGAAAGTGAAGTCTAGAAATCTTCAAGAAGGGGACATGGTGCTGAAAGACAATCGGGCTTCCATCCATGACCCTAGGGGCAAGTTTAAACCTAACTGGATTGCTCCTTGCATCATCAAGTCAATCTGGTCAAGAGGGGCGGTTATTCTTATGGACTTGGATGTCCTGGAGTTCTCGCAACCAATCAACATAGATAAGTTCAAGAAATATTACCCCTGAGAGGCTCGCTAGGCCGAAAACCCGAAAAGGCGACCTAGGCAAAAGTTAGAGCATGAAAAATTAGAAATAAAGAAAAACTGAGCTCAGAAGGTTGAAAACCCTAAAGGGCGACTTTGGCAAAAGTTAGAGCACAAAGGGAGAGAGTTAATACTCGAGTGAACCTAAACCAAACTACGTAAGGCCTGATTCCCATTTTTTTTGGGATACGTAGGAAACTTTATCCTGAAGTTTGGCCGTAACTATCTCTAGTTTAGCTGTCCTATCCGTTTTCTTGATCAGATCATCCTTGTTCACTATTTATTAGTTCAGTTGCGCTCTTTATCTCGGGAAGAAAAGGTGAGTATAGTACAGAACAACAGTGATATGCGGTCATAGGCAATTATGATTTCTTTTAATTCGGGACTGTACATCTTGAGAATCGATTTTGTGCGTGTCAAGTGGTGATCATTTCTGAAAATTGTTTTGAAAAGTTTTAATTAAAGTTGATTTTGTTCAAAATTTTACCCTTTTACAACTTGGACCATTTTTGGGACCGAAAGGAAAATTTTCAATGCTTGCAACTTTAATTTTATTGATTTCAACACAAGTACATTCTCTCTCTTGATTTAGAGCAAAGCTGCTTTTTTTACCTCTTAAAACTTGAAAAGAAAAGATCAAAGCAGTAAAACTAGGGGTACAGCTAAGTCAAGTGACTCTATGCCAAAGACAGCCCAACCTCTCCCTCCTCTTCAAGCCAAGCGAAACACTCCTCAGACAAGGTGTAACTGAAACTAATGGCAAGGGCCAGAATCTTTCTCGTCCTCCAGGCCGCAAGATACTGGGGCAGGTGTGAGGCGTGAACTGGAAATGAAGCAGTGTATTCCACTCCCTCATCTGGTCGCATTTGATCATGCCCAAATTGGTGTCAGAACTAGAGAGGAAAATAGAATACGCAATGTGTGAGGCCAATCAACTCTACACCCGACTGTCAGGACATGTTATAGCTCATCTCTGCCAAATTAAGCCAGGGGCAACGCTAAGTTATGTTAGTTGCGGACCGGCTGCACATCCAGTCACACCATAAACCCTCTGAGGGGAAATCCACTAGCCGTTGACGAAAGAAGTTATCTCGGGCCGAGTACTCAGGGCAAGGGCCCACTACTTGCAATTCATCTATAAGCCATAGCTAGGGGAAGGATGAAAAAAATAAGAGAGATTAAAGAATAGAGAGGTGTACGATGAGAGAAAAGTGAGGAAGAGGTCATGAAAGAAAAACAGAGAATGAGTGTTGAGTGATGTAAGAATCATAAATTAGAAGGGTGGAAAATAATACTTGGAGGAGTAGCGGACTTCCTACCAACCGGGTGTTCTCTCATCGGCGGAAAGTATCTAAACCCATTAAGGTTTCGGCTAATACCAAACTCATGCAACTCTTACCCTCTTTTAGACGTTGAGCTACTTCGATCAACCGGATGCTAGCTCCGCCAAAACTAAGGGCAAGGAGGAGCTGTGCAAGAAGGCACAAACAGAGAACATGTTGTCGGTGACCTGGCCAAAGAAGGTCACTCCTGTCTCTAATGGCGGAAAATCGATGAACTAAACTGGGGATGTTTAGCTCTCCATCATGTGCCAAAGACCAAGCCTCATGTAATGACAACCCACACATTCGTCCCAAAGCTTGGGCATGGCCAAAACGGGGCTGCGATATGATTTCTTCGTCGTGTCAAGACTCCATCAAGGCTTGAAATTCCTCGAGTGTTGGATATATCTCTTGTGATCCGAATTGAAACACATGTGTGATTGGGTTCCAACATCGAACAACAGTATGAAGCAATAGAAAAGGAATAGGGGCATTTAGGCCAAAACCATAAAAATTCACCTTTTTTGAGCCGTCCAAAGTAGCTATCCAGTCTCGGAGCCTATTGTTGCAAAATGTCTCCATTATGACAGCAAAACATCAAAGACTTCTTATTCTACCAGAAAAATAGCATGGAAGCATTATTTATAAGGGATGAGATGGAACAGTGCATGACAGTTAGGCAGCATTGACCGACCTCACATTGAGGCCTGATCATGCCTTAGTGAAGCCCAGTCGTGCATATTTAGGCCCGCCCGGGTCTAAATGATGTTTCAGAATCATTGCAGTTGCAGGAAATGCTAACTTTTGCCTTGACATACCACAGTTGTATTTTGAGTCTTGTATTGTTTGTGCCAAGTGTTTTTTTTGGTATTTTCGAGTTGTTTTTATTTTGTTTTCTTGTTATTGAGTTGTATTTCACATTTTGTTCGATTGTGGGTAGTTATCCGATTTAAAGATAAATGTAAGAGCAAGTCTTATTTGAAGTTACCATGCAAGGGTTACACCATTCATCACATGCAAATACTATTCATCACATTGTACAAGGAAATCATTCAACAAAAATTTGTCTTTTATAATTAGCGGGTCCAACCTCGATCATTGTTTTACAGGGAAAGAAAACAAAAGAAAATCTTTCAAATTAAACAAAAGGGTTTATTTGAAGCTAGTCTTTAACTACAAAGCAAAAACAAAAACTAAAACTAAAACAAAATTGTTGCCTTCATCAATAGCCCATCCTCGCCCTCTTCCTCCTCGGCTATGGAGGAGGTGCATCACTGTCGTCGCTGGGGCTGCTAGACTACAAGTCAACCTCCTCTCCTTCGTCCTCGAGGGTCGTAGACCAGTCAAAAGACTCCTTGGAAAGTGAGCGCTACCTCACTCGGCCTCTCCCTCATTCGACTCCCCCTTGGCCTCTCATTGGGCCCCGTTTCCATCTACTGGCTGCAGGAGGTCCTGTAGGCACTGCTGGCATCGGCTAAAGCCGAAAAGAGGACAGGTATCGATATGGACTAATAGGAGTATAAATAGTATGGCAACAACAGTAAACTATAGATAGAGTGTACCTCGATCCCATGAGTGACTAAGGCGGTTTGCCTCTTCCGTACCATGAGGAGCAGTCGGTCGATCGTACGAAAAAAGTTATCAGCATATGCTCAAGGTATCTGCAAAAGGAATAGAATTTGAGAAAGGAACAGGAGTAACAGAGAACAATGAATAGAAATGGTAGAAAACAAAATAAGATAAAGTGCAGTATGGACTAGCATGAAGAAATGTATACCTGCTCGATGCCATGAGTGACCACTAGCCTGTGGTCCCTTTCCTCGATGCACTCAAGCGGGATCTGCTCGAGCACTCTATTTGGACGCATGTACATGATGTCAGTGGACAGCACAGGAAATCTAGGACTGGGAGCAACAGTACGGGCACCTCTAGAAGGTGCATCACCAACCGCAGCAACAGTAATAGCAACCTCCGGCACAGCTCGAGCCATGCCCGAGGTAAAAGGCGCTATCACTCGAGTGTGTAAGGAGGTAGTGAAGTCGGTAGGCTCATGATGGTGATCACCATCCTCACCGAACATCAGGAGGTCGATCTGAGGACCGTCTTGTAGCTTATCAACTACACTCATGACTAGAGGAGATGGATGTGGAATGTCAGGATCAGCGATGCCCCGCGTTTGGCGGATGAACCTCTCCTCCAAGTAGTACGTCTGACCAAAGGGGCCCTCGAATAGAATCCGCACGGTAGAGGCATGCCATGCCATGCCATGACATAGGTCGTCCTCGACACTTGGAGAATGCCCACCCAGGGATGCCAGTCAACCTGTGGAGGTAAATGTGAAAAATCAATGCCGTGCAAGAAATCAGTGCAGTGCGAGAAATCAGTGCAGTGTTAGAAATCAGTGCAGTATGAGAATGACCGTGTAGTGTGTGGGAAACAGTGCAGTTTGCTTACAGTATGTAATAGTTAAAGGGTGATATTTTGTTACCTGGTCCGCAGTGATCATATTAAAGAAGCGACAGAAGTAAGGGAAGTCTTAATCTACATGGCGATGACGCTCAAATCGGGAGTTATTATACCGTGAGCAGGGTACTGATAACTCGATCGGCCTCACCAGGACTGGAGCCAAAGAGGTGAAGTAGGTATAAACCTAGAGGTGCAAACGAAAAAAGATGGATAAAGTAAATGAGTAGAAAATGAAATGAAAATGAGCAGAAAAGGCAAAATGAACAGAATGAGCAAAACAAATAAGTGCGAGGCATACCTCCCAAACCCTCCAATAGCCGCCGAGTGAATCCGCCTTGCGGGGGGAAACGAAACTCATGTAGCAATATGAGGTGGCCAGGCTGGCGCCACCCTAATCATGCTTTGCCACCTGGGAGAGGTGCACCAGTGCCCCCAAAAGATATAACCCCACGGTATTTTCTCTGTTCACAAACAAGGTAGTACCGAGGAGATACATAAGGAAGCCGTGGGTGTACTGGGTGACCTTATCTGGAGTGGTGGGCTGAAAGTTAAAGAAGTACTCGAAGAACCAGCTGTACCTCACCATCCCGTGGCTGGTAGTGTTCTGGGATCTCTCCAAGAAGCTGACGCTGTGCAGCTCTCTACTGCGTCATGTTAGGATCACATGGGATCGGACCATCAACCCCGACCGGCAAGCCAGTGAGCATAGAAAAATAGTACGGGGTCAAAGCCAACTCCCCGATTGATGAAAAGTGGAATGAGTCTGTGGTGTCCCACCATTTCTTGACCAGGGCCCCATACAGCAACGACTCGGCCCTCATCTGCATAAGCCCTGAGCAGGAAGGCCTAAAGCCGGCTGCGTCAAGTAGTGCGCGGACCTCCGCGGCCAATTTCTCATACCAGCTCTGGGGCCCTGATATGGATTTGTATCCACCAAACCTCTTGGCTATCACCTGCAAATGGGAAATATATGGCATTTAACTAGTGGTCTATTTGTGAGCTTTAACAATGCATAAAAACAAAGGAAAGTTGCTTACCGTGAAGGCATCAGTGGACAAGTGCTCCGTGCGCTCTCATAGCAAAATATCCTCGTTTATCCCGGGGATGAGGCCCTCGAATCTCAAAATGCCACCTGGGGTTGGAGTACGTGTGCGTGGCCAATCAACGAGGGGAGACAATGCGGGAGTGTCCTCGGCCTCCATGTCTGTGCCTAGGGTAGCCCCAATACCAATAACGAGGTCCGGAATGGGAACTTTGTCACTAGCCATGGAGAAGAGTGGAGGAAATAAAGAGAAAGCAAGAAAAATGTAAGGGACTAAACCCTAGGAGAGAAAAAATGAGAGAAGAAAGTGAAAACATGAGAGTGAGTCCCCAAAAACCAAGAAAACCAGTGAGAAACAAGGCAAAAACAATGAGAAACCCTAAAACTTGACCGAATCAAAATCCAATCGGTTCAAAATGTAGAGAAGGGGAAGGGTTTTGAAGAAAAAATGGCGAGGTTTGTTAGGTATCACAAGGAAAAGAGGAAATCTAGAGAGAGAGGAAAGCTAAAGAGAGAGAGAGGAAGGGATTTCGGATGAAAGGGTGTGAGGAAATAGGTTTTGGGTTTGTTTTAAACAAACAAATCATGAGGAAGGGCAGTAACTGCCCCTCCTGCTATCGAAGCCTGGCCGGTTGTCTCTATTCCCGGCTGTGCTTCATTGAGGCCCGGCAGGCTCTCAGTGTAAACCTAGTCCAGTTTTTGTTGTTCTTTGCTTTATTTTGTTTCTTGTATAAGAGAGTTCAAAAAAGACAATGAAAGAAAAAAAAAAAATTTGAGAACAAGAAGAAAAACCAAAAAATAAGAGAGTTGAAAAAAAAAAAAGAAAACCAAAAATAAAAAATAAAGAGGAGAACAAGAAGAAAAAGAAAAAGAAAGAAGCAGAGAGTTGAAAAAGAGAAGAAAACTAAAAAGGGAGTTAAAAAAGAGAATTAGAAACAAAAGAGAAAAGAAAATGTAAAGAGAGTGGAAAAGATAAGAAAGGTTTTTTGTTTGTTTGTTTGTTTTTATTTATTTATTTATTTATTATGAACGCATTTGTTTGATTCTTGATTTAATTTGTTTAAGCTTGCTTGTTTAAACTCAGTTGCTCAAAAATTTTAATTCGTTTAAACTATTCCGAGTAGTTTATAATTTGCTTTGTCTAAATCATAGTTCATTCTGTTATTATGCTCTGTTGTAACCAAACGATATTGTGTGTACGGTTCATTTAGAGGAGTTCCTCATGCCACAGTAAAATCATCGTCGATTTTACAACCAAATTGAAACACGATGCGTTGTGTTCATTGTTTTAACACGTGGGAAAATTGGCTTCCACTTTACTACACTGCTTTGATTGTTTTGATTTTACGTATATGATTTGTTTGTTCTTTTATCCATCTGACCTTTCCTCCTCTCGCGTGTGACGCGTTAGGATTGTACCTCGGCTACAAACATCGGGTGCGCCCGATGTTCACACCACCTTTCCTCCTCTCGCGTGTGATGCGTTAGGATTGTACCCTCGGTTACAAATAGCAGGTGCGCCTGTTTGTTCACATCATCTTGCCTCCTCTTGCGTGTAACGCGTTAGGATTGTACATTCAGTTAAAAACATCGGGTGCATCCAGTGTTCACACCACCTTTCCTCCTCTCGCATGTGATGCGTTAGTTGTACCCCTAGTTAAAAACAGCAGGTGCGCTTGTTTGTTCACACTACCTTGCCTCCTCTCGCATGCAACGCTTTAGGATTGTACCTTCGGTTAAAAATATCAGGTGCGCCCTGTAATAACTTTGCTACGTATTACGCTAATTAATCTTAATCATGATTGTGATTATGTGTTTGATATGATTTTGAGTGCCATTTATATGAATATATGTGGTTTTGAATTTTTATTTGTTCACCGTAGGAAAATCTGTTTGATTATCTGCTTTAGAGTTTAAATTGAAGGCCTAATTGGCCACAGACACTGAAAATTGATTACACTATTGTGATTGGCATATTTTTTAGAGAGTACGGTGAAATTTAATTAAAAATTGATTCGGATCAGATTAATTAGATTAAATTGATGAAATAGTGCTCAATTAATTAGTGTTAGTGGAATATGATTAAGGGAGACTTTAAAAGGGGCACTATACACCCACATTCCTTTAGTTTGAGCTTAAAATTAGATTTTTCACTCTAGAGAGGGAGAGGGTCGGCTCTAGAGAGAGAAAGAGGGAGAATTGTGCAATTTTGGCTCAAGGCTTAAGAAGTGGAAGTTAAACTCAAAGAACTTGAGTGTTTGAAGCTCCTAGGTGAGTAATCAACCCTTAATTCATGAGTTTGAATTGTGATTTTGTGAATTGAAGATTAAATGGTAAGTTAGCTCATGAATTGAATTAATTAAGTTGAGATTGAAGTCCATGTGTTCATGCAAGAAGAGAATTGCTATGAAATTACATAATCTAGCATGTAACATGTGAATTATGAAAGATTGAGCATTGAAGCATACATGCAAGCATGGTTTTGTTGAGTTTCATGGTTATAAGCATCATTGGTGCTATTTGAAATGGAATTGGGGTCAAAGACTAACATGCATGTTGAATTGATAGAGATATGAATTTGGTATGTGTGGGGATGTGGTTTGGAAATACTCTTCAGGATCCTGGGGAACGCTCGTGATCCTCTTCTGGTCGCCTGAAAAAGAATAAACACTCCGGTCGGGAGTGCTGGAATTAGCACTCCGACGAGCAAGTTAGTATCTACACTCGAGAAAGCTTGTATTCTAAGTTAAGCACAGTAATTCTCACATAAGATCTTGTATTTATAGTATTCTCCTGGGTCCTTGGGGCCTGGCCCACTTCTAATCCTTTCCATGTACTTCTACACGGCCCTTGTTTCACTGGCAGGAATTCCGGCTCTTTTATTCGGCCCCTCAATTGGATAGGGTCGATGTCGAATAGAAGTTATGTTCTGGACCGGATTGGTCCGCACCTATTGATCCAAAATTATTCGGCTCCCACAATTGCCCCCCAAACACCCCACTAGCACCAGTTAGTCGGCGTGTTAGGCTTCTAGTCTGGAGGTTAGAAATCCAGCGGTTATTCCTCTTCCTGATGCGTGTCAGAACGCATACATGCTTCTTGGTCATTATAGCGCTTTCCCGCCCCTTCGTACGCTGCTTCCATTTAATGCGATTTGAATTTTTCTATTCGAATGTATGCTCTGAATACTCGAAGATATCTGGCTCGTCTTCCAGTGGGACTCTTGCATTTCGCGACTTCTGCAACCCCTTGTTTCTCGATCTTTCCTTCGCCTCCTGTAAGTTTTCTTCTCCTCCATTTTTTTATCTCCTTTTTATCTGCTTTTAGTTTTCCGTAATCCTTGAGTTGGCAAGAATGGCGAAACATTTGAAGGAGCTCCTTTCTGCGGATCAAATCTCCGGCTTTCGACGCCACTTCTCCATCCCTGACGACGTCCATCTGTCACTTGTGGCAGACAGCACTACTGATATGGTGAGGGAAGACGAGAACACAATCGTCTTTCCTCTCCTATCAATTGCTGAGGGTGGCGTCCATTTTTCTTTTCACCCACTTTTGAGGGCCGTTCTTTGGTACTGGGGTCTCATTCCTTCCCAGCCCAATGTGAACTTCTTTCGCATTCATAATGGGCATTGAAGAAATAAATCGGCGTCTTTGAGTTAATTTAGGGATTCCCGCCATTCGGCACTGTTATGTCCTAGCCAAGTCTACTGGCTGTCTGGGGACGCTACTTCCTTAGAGCCAAGGACACTGACCACCACTTAGTGACCATGCTTGCTAGCTCTGTGAAGCATGTCGATGACGTGATGGTCGTTGTCCGCGGTAATGGGAATTCGGCGAAGGGAAGATCGCCTAGATCTTGTGCCAAGGCAAAAAAGTGAACCAGTGGTCGACCAAATCACTGTTCTGTTACTCACATATGCATGTATTCAGCACTTCAGCTTACCTAATCGTTTTGTCTGCGCAGGGTAGATGACTTGAAGAGAGTGTTGACTTCAGACGATGAAGTTATGCTCGCAGAAATTAAAACCGCGCTACAGTTTGTCGGTCATCCAGACCTTTAAAAACAAGGGAGGGCACCCCACGTTCTCCTGCGGTACGAGCCAACCTATACGACGTTCTCGGCGGCAGATCATATTCCCATCGTGCGAGGCGATAACCAACTGACGGCCCTCATCTTCCCCAGCTTCAAAAACTTGAGGTAGATTGGCCTCGAATCGTTTGATTCTGAACACGTGGAAGGACAAATTTCAGAACTGATCGCTAAGGACCTGGAGGAGTTGGCCACGGAAGTTGACGAAGCCATAAATTCGGCCTTTGAGGAAGCTGAGTTGAACACTTCTGACCCTCTGTCTACATCAAGCCGAAGGGATGCCGAAGATATCCTTACAAACTTGGGAGATCTTCCTGGCGATTTCTCTGAGGATATGGCCGGGGATAGTCTTACGTAGATGGCACGAAAAAGGAATGCCGAACGCATGGCCGCCCGACAAAAGGCCGTAGCCATTCGTTCCGGACTTGTCCTGACTGAATCTACTGCTCCCGTTGTCGTACAAGAAACAGCTCACGTTGTCGTGGCCGAGACGGAAAAGGAGGTCGAGCGCCCGATTACGAAAGTTCGGCCGATTTCAGAGGATCGGGGCGAAAAACGAGGTGCTGAGGGTGAGGACGACTCCGAAGGGGGCCCCTTTGAAAAACGGCCACACTTGGAGGAGTCGGCTGTGGTTGCTCTTTTTGTTATTGAGCCAAAGATAAAAAATATGTCGATCTCGTCCGAACCGTCGGCTTTGAAAGATGCAGCTGTGGCACTAAGCCTGGCTGCCTCGTCCTCCTTGCCAGTTGACAAGGTGACCTTTCGTGCTGAGCCGGATTTGGCGACAATAGCATTGGCCGCCCAGTCGACTTTTCTAGTACATGACTATATCTTTGGTTTGGTTTGCATTTGATGTTTCTTGGCACATGACGATCCTTTGTTTTGCAGACAGTTGGAAGGATCATAGAATTGGGCCGCTGCCAGCATGACGCTGTTGAAAGAATTGGCCGTTTGCAATCTGAAGTCGAGGGTCAAAGGAGCAGGGCAGAGTTCGAGGCAATGAGAGCCGCGATGGAAAGCGCGTGAGCCGAGGCTGAGAAAGAAAGGGCCAAAACTACTGATCAACTCAGGTCTGAAGCCAAGGAGAGGGCAAATGCGAGCAAGGAGTCGCTCAAGTTAACCAAGGAGGCGCTTGCCAAGCTAGAGGCCGAGTTTGGAGAGTTGAAGCAGGCTAAGGAGAAAGCCGACTCTGAGTCCTCGGTGGCGTTCGAGGCTGGGAAGAGCTCCGCCTTTAAGGACTATGTAGAAGAAGTCCCCAAATTCGAGAATCGGGGGTTCAAACATGGCTGGCTCACAGCCCTTGCTGCCGTTGGAGTTACATTGGCAATGCCAATTCCCTACGAGCAAGTGGACGTTGAGCCGCTTGAGTCTGACCTTGAGACTTGATTTGGGAGACATTTTAGTTTTGTTAGATTTTTCTCGATTTCAATGTCTGTTTTTGTTTAGTATTGTTTAGTAGATTTTCATCTGTGTTGGATTTTCATATGTAAAATGTCCGCTGTTAGCTCCCAATTTATGAATGAAAATTTCATATGCTTTCAAGATATTTCTCGTATTGTTTGTTATGTGAGTAGACAGTTAGGAGAATCAGTGGTTAGGACAAAATTCCAAGACTACGTGAGACGGCAGACTTACAAGCTGACTGAGCTAAGCGATCTGGTTAAACCAATGAATCTGCCCTTGCCCTAGCGGGTTCACGATCGTAGAATGCCGAATAACACGTCCATAAGAACCTTTTGTTGAAGCATCGATTCGGGGAACGGCTGGGGCACTTAAGCTGACTAGATTGATGAATCTTCCCTTGCCCCAGCGGGTTTGCAATCGTATAACGCCGAATAACACGTCCATAAGCACCTTGTGTTGAGGCATCGATTCGAGGAACGGCTGGGGAACTTAAGCCAACTAGATTGATGAATCTGCCCTTGCCCCAATGGGTTCACGATCGTAGAATGCCGAATAACACGTCCACAAGCACCTTGTGTTGAAGCATCGATTCGGGGAATGGCTGGGGCACTTAAGCCGACTAGATTGATGAATCTACCCTTACCCCAGCGGGTTTGCGATCGTAGAATGCCGAATAACACTGAATGAAAATTTCATATGCTTTCAAGATATTTCTCGTATTGTTTGTTGTATGAGTAGACAATTAGGAGAATCAGTGGTTAGGACAAAATTCCAAGACTACGTGAGATGGCAGACTTACAAGCTGACTGAGTTTAGCGATCTAATTAAAATAATGAATTCCTAAATCTTACTGAATCGACTCGTGGAACGGCTGGGGCACTTAAGACGACTACATTGATGAATCTGCCCTTGTCCCAGTGAGTTCACGATCGTAGAACGCCAAATAACACGTCTCATAAGAATCTTGTGTTGATGCATCGATTCAGGGAACGACTGGGGCACTTAAGCTGACTAGATTGATGAATCGTAGAATGCCGAATAGATGCGATTGGGGCATATGATTTGTTCGGCACCGGGTAGTTGATGTTTCAACATTGAGGGGATTGCCTCGGAGGTGCTACCTCCATAGGGAATAAATGGGCGTGTACTTTGTGAACGAGTGTCCTATTTATGTGCTCATTCAGCATTTCAGTCCAGCTCTTTGAGGAAGATTGAACAAGCGCAAATGTCAAATAAACTTTTCTTCAACAACAGAGGCGAAGTGAAGACTCTAGCTGAGCTGGAAGGAGCTATGAGTCGAAGCGGTGAACCTTCATGCACGGGCAATAGGACTTCGAGGGATCGGGAGAGGCGCCAATCTCCTCGTCGTCGGAGTAAGTCGCCCAGGAGGGACAAATAGCCACAGCGTAACTCTCCTCAGCTCGGTTCTGGCAGGCAACCTGACGTGACTCCTCGCCCATTGAGTTTTGCAGTCTTCGTGGGTAATAGACCAATGACAGAGGCGGACTTGATCATTCGAGATCCGAACGTGGCAGTCGAGTTTGCTCGACAAATTTTCATGTCCGAAGTTCAACAGTCGATGGTTGGTCGACAGGATTTTGAAGTGTTTCGTGAAAGCGTTCACGGGGCGGTAAGGGGACTGTACACGGCTTATGAGATCGACATGCATCTCCGTGCCGCTCGCCGCGACATAGAACAGAGAGATGAACGCATTCGGAAGTTAGAAGCTCGCGCCGAGAAGGCCGAGCACGAGCTAAGGAAAATCAAGTCAGCCGGGCCCCAATCAACCAGCCACCCCAATCCGGTTGTTGAAGAGAGGGTTACTTAGAGGCTGATTAGCGATGCGATCGCTTATCGTAATACGGCTAGCATGTTCGCGATTGAGACTGCGAGGGGTACGACCTATGAAAAAGGCTTCCATGATGGCCGAATGGTCAGAATTTCGAAGACCAAGGAGAAACTCGCCGAAGAAGTCTGCCAATGTGAAAATCGTGGATTTAGGCACGGTTGGATCAAGGCGCATCGGCAAGCTGCGAGTCTCCAATCGGGAGGGTTGGATTCGGCGTTTCCATTGTATCAACAGAATGATTTTTCCTTCTCCGCGTTCGAAATTGAGAAGAGCGATGACAAAGAAGCCTCCGAACCCAAGAAATCCTTGTAATGCTTACGTAGATTGAAAGCGAAATTATGTATTTATTCGCCGAATTTAATAAAATGCTTAGTTCTCCATCTGTAGCGCACTTGTTATTTATATTACTCATTTTATTCCGAACATTCTTGTTTGAATACTTACATTTTTCGGCCCTCGTTTACGGAGGCTGTACTCATTTTATTGCAACTTTGCTTCGTTGAAAATTTTATTCGGCACACGCATTTTTCGGCCGGAAGGCGTCATGCACCGATGGGGCTCCGAATCCGGAGGCTTTTTCGGCCCAAGGATGTCATGCGTCGACGAGGCTCCGAATCCGAAGACAGTTGGCCCATCTATAATTTTTGTTTATATAATTAGGCCATTTTAACAAGGCAAAAATTAGTGCATGAAGTGGCTGTGGCAAATGTCGCTCGGCGTCCGTCGTTTGGAGTTCAGTGTTAGTGAAATCGCCTCGGGGCCACTGCAAAGATTTTAGAAATAAAATGCCACGGATTTATTGCTCCAGTGACTTCGCTTTCTGTGCACAGGCTCGTTTTAAAACAATTTTGTTGCGTGGGGTTACGTAAGTGTGATCGTTGAATAGAGCTTTTCTTTAGTAGGGAAGAAGCTCGGACTCAGGTTGAGTCTGGTATTGCGACGAATTGCAGCAGGAAAAACACTCGCATGGAAGGCAGGGTGCTCAAGAAACATCAGCCTTTAAGTTGTCAAAGCAGATCACCTCGAAAGGAGAAACAACAATGGCGAAGTTGTCTGCAACTGTAGCCGAGAAATGGGGCCGACGTAGCTCTGCGGCCGTTGAGTATTACTGTTTTCGTGGCGAATTCCTTTCTTGTCTTGGATCTTGGCCTTCACATTGTCTATGGTGACAAAGATTTCCGTCTCAAAGGCAATTATCTCGTTGGTGTGAATCGTGGACTCAAGCGCGGTCAGATCAAAGCATTTTCAAGTTACGGGTGCCCTCTGATCAACGGGCATTGATTTGGCGCTACCGCTTGTACAGCAATGTCGTATGAGAATATATGTTGTAATGCTTCAAATGCGGATGGCATTTTTTGTAATTACTGTTTAATTGAATAAAATGTTTCATTCTAAAAGTTTATCCCATTCTGAACTTTTGTATGTTTAATTTGAGCATCTTATCTTGAATGCTGGCACGTTTTGTTTTGTTCATGCGATTGTACTAGTTTCAGCCTACATATCCCTGCTTAGATGTGTAAATGTTTTCATTTTAGAAAGGCGCTCCGAATCCAGAGGCTTTATCGGCCCAAGGACGTCATGCACCGATGGGGCTTTGAATTCGGAGACTTGATTTGGCCAATCGTGATATCCACGAAGGGCGCTCTGAAGCCGGAGGCTTTATCGGCCCAAGGACGTCATGCGCAGATGGGGCTTCGAATATGGAGGCTTTATCGGCCCAAGGACATCATGCGTCGATGGGACTCCGAATCCGGAGACTTGGTTTGGCCAATCGTGAGATCCACAAAGGGCGCTCCGAATCTGGAGGCTTTATCGGCCCAAGGACGTCATGCGCCGATGGGGCTCTGAATCCGGAGACTTGATTTGGCCAATCGTGAGATCCACGAAGGGCGCTCCAAATCCGGAGGCTTTATCGGCCCAAGGACGTCATGCGTCGATGGGGCTCCGAATCCGAAGACTTGATTTGGCCAATCGTGAGATCCACGAAGGGCACTTCGAATCCAGAGGCTTTATCGGCCCAAGGACGTCATGCGCTGATGGGGCTTCGAATCCGGAGACTTGATTTGGCCAATCGTGACATCCACGAAGGGCACTTCGAATCCGGAGGCTTTATCGGCCCAAGGACGTCATGTGCCGATGGGGCTTCGAATCCGGAGACTTGATTTGGCCAATCATGACATCCACGAAGGGCGCTCCGAATCCAGAGGCTTTATCGGCCCAAGGACGTCATGCGCCGATGGGGCTCCGAATCCAGAGGCTTTATTTGGCCAATCGTGGCATCCACGAAGGGTGCTCCGAATCCGGAGGCTTTTGAACTGGATTGTAGAGTCAGTAAACAGGCATCTTTGCATTACAGAAGTGGAAAATGTACATGGTGAGCCGTTCAGAACCAATATCATTCCCACAAGTCGGGTTTTATGATAGAATTCGGGCAAGTGCATCATAAGCAAGGCCGCGTGCCTAATTCTCCATCAACCAGCCTTCTATCGTCCAAAAATACTTTCAAGGACAACTTTATCGGCGTGTAGCAGCGCAGCTGGATGCGTTGATCAGACGTCTTGAGAAGCTGTTACGGGTATCGCCTACAGCTTCCGTGGCTTCTTATCACGAAGTCGTCCGACTTCGTCGAGACTCTCGATTTGACGCTTCAATGGAGTTGACCTGTGTCTCCGTTGGTGTCATTCTAGAGAGGAGATAGCATGCTTGCGCGGATTGTCGGGATCACCGGATTTGCTCAATGCTGTGTTCGGTTGGGAAACGTAGCAGCTGATAATAGGTGCTTGGTACGGCCGGAATAGTATGCAACCAAGTCCGCTCCATGACGAGGTTATATGGCGAAAGGAGCTTGATGATCATGAATTCCACTTCCACCGTTTGGGAGCCCGCCCGAACGGGTAACGTGATTTTCCCCAACGGATACTCCAGATTTGCGTTGAAGCCAAACAATGGATGAGAAGCTGGAGACAGGTCTGATTCGTTGAAGCCGAGTTTGATGAAGGTCTCGTAATACATGACCTCTGAAGTGCTCCCCTGGTCAATGAGGACACGTTCAACGGTAAACTGGTTCATGTGTAGTTCAATGACCAATGGATCAATATAGGGGAGTGTTATGTTGATAAGATCAGAATCGTCAAAGATAATGCTCGGCGCTTGGTGGGGCTGTTTCGTTTGTGCGTGTAGACACCCCATTTTTGACCGTCCTCAAGACTTGGACGTCACCGCTCGAACACTCGGTGATTACTCATGTTTGTGTTTCGTTTTGAGTTTCCAGAGGTCTCGGCTACGCGCCTTGCCTCAGGATCTCTCAACTCGACTGTTCTGTGTTTGGTTTTGCACCAAACACTTGTGTTTTTTTTTTTTTCAATGCCGTGTTCGGTCGGGAAACGTAGCAGCTGATAATAGGTGCTTGGTACGGCCGGAATAGTATGCAACCAAGTCCGCTCCATGACGAGATTATATGGCGAAAGGAGCTTGATGATCATGAATTCCACTTCCACCGTTTGGGAGCCCGCCCGAACGGGTAACGTGATTTTCCCCAACGGATACTCCAGATTTGCGTTGAAGCCAAACAATGGATGAGAAACTGGAGACAGGTCTGATTCGTTGAAGCCGAGTTTGATGAAGGTCTCGTAATACATGACCTCTGAAGTGCTACCCTGGTCAACGAGGATGCGTTCAACGGTAAACTGGTTCACGTGTAGTTCAATGACCAATGGATCAATATGGGGGAGTGTTATGCCGATAAGATCGGAATCGTCAAAGATAATGCTCGGCGCTTGGTGGGGCTGTTTCGTTTGTGCGTGTAGACACCCCATTTTTGACCGTCCTCAAGACTTGGATGTCACCGCTCGAACACTCGGTGATTACTCATGTTTGTGTTTCGTTTTGAGTTCCCAAAGGTCTCGGCTACGCACCTTGCCTCAGGAGGATCTCTCAACTCGACTGTTCTGTGTTTGGTTTTGCACCAAACACTTGTGTTTTTTGCTTCTGAGGGTAGAAAGTAGCTTGTTAGCTACCCCTGACACCCATCGGCCTTGGTTTGAGGCCACAGGCCATGTTTTGAGGCTAACGACCATTGGTGAATTATACCATTGGCCGGTTGGCACTCAGTATGGCTGGCCGGCTATATGTTTGGCTGGTGACCTCCTTTTCTGGCCGGTAGCACCCTTTTACATTTTTCAGGCATGGTACATGCCAGTTGTTCCAGTTGGAATGCACCAAACCTATCCCGGGGCATACATGTGGCTGCTTTGCCGTTTTTGTACCCTTTTTGGTCAAAGCTTCTTGAGGAAGCTTGACCCTTTGTCAAAGCTTCCTCAAGAAGCTTGCCAGTTGTCCTAGCTTCCTCAGGAAGCCTTGCACCCTTAGCTTGGCTTCCCTTGTAAGCCTTGACCCTTTCGAGTAGCTTCCCTTAGAAGCTTTGGCCAATTTCCTTGCCTATATAAAAGCCCTCCTCCTCTTTTGTTTGGTTGAGCAAAAAACCAGAGCTATATGCATATATATCTGATATATATCATCCTCTCTCTCTCTCTATATATATATATATCTCCCTCTCTCTCTTCATTTTGTGTGTGTTTGAGGGCCTAAAGTGTGTGTTTGTTCTTAGTTTTGCACTAAAACACATAGCATTACACCTTACTTCGAATTTGAGAGGCTTTGAGGGTTTGTTCTTGAGGTTTTGGATTGGTTTTGATCAAAAGAAGAAGGCTGCACTTGTTGTTCATCAAGGGTTCTTCAAGGGTAACTCTTTTACTTTAGATTCCCCAATCTTGCACTAGACTTTTGCCTATCTTGCTTATTGTTTTAGACTTTGTGTATAAATGAAAAAAAAGTATTGTATTTGCATGCTTAAGATATCTCATTAAGGTTGTTTTGGCATTGGGGGTCGACCTCCCCCTCTTAGGCCTCGTTTGGCCCCTTTTTGTGCTTCCTTTATTAAGTTTTGATTTCTTTGGTGTATTAGCCTTCTCACCACTGAAATCTAGTGGATTGTCAGTGGTAAAGAAGGGGGTTTGAGGTCTTGCATAGGGGAGGGACACCCCTCTCCTTTGGTCTCTCATTTTGTTCATGTTTTGGCTCATAAGGGTAACATGCATGTTTGGTTTGTTTTTGGTTCCATATCAGATGTTTTGGGTGTTGTTTAGGTCATATGTTGCCTCTGTCTTGATCGGATTAATAACCCATTGCATGGATATTATACTTGCTTTACATTCTTCCATGTTGTCTAAAAGTGCATCATACCATTAGACCACCATGCTCTCATATTTTGGCCTTGCTTTGTGGAGTCCTTGGTCATATTTTGCCATGTTTAAGGTCTGTGGGGTACTGATTTAATCATGTTTGCCATGTTTGGTATGACCTCCTTGCATCTTGACATTATGAGCTTTAAGTGTGTGAGGCGTGAGCATGTTTTGTTGAGTCTATTTTAGTAATTTGGAGTCATTTTATATGTCATTTCAGTCCTCAAACCATGCTTGTATGCTTGCATTCATCACCTCTTTCATGTTTTGAGGATGTGTCCTTTTATGCCTAGAAATGAGCTTTGGTACATGCATTTTGTTTAAGTCACTTAGGCTGCCATACCAGTGGATTTTGGGGGCTCATTTTACATATTGAAACTCTGATTTGTATTGAAAAGTGCATGCCATGAGTGGTTGGGGTGGTTGTAGTAGGATACTCTCTTTAGTGGCCTTGAATGCTTCCTCTTTTGTATCCATTTCCTAGCATGTTTTGGTGCCATCTTTTGCATGCATTTTAGAGTCTAACATGAGTGTTTGGTATCCATGTATCTCACCTTTGGGTGCTCTTGAGAATAGCCCTCCATGCCTTAGCTTTAGGCCCCTTTGATTTGCTTGTTGTCCATCATTTTGGCATCTTTGGCCACTGTTTTGGGGTGTGGCTGGGGCCTCCCATTTCAGCCTAAGTCCACTCTTGTATATGGTTGCACGCTTGACTTGTTACCTTTAGCTGCATGCTTGCATTGTGCCATGTTTACATTACATTTTAGGTTGCATTGCATTGCATCTCGCATGCTTAGTACATTACATTTGCATGTTTAGGTTACCCTGCATTTGGCATACCTTGTAACTTAGCCTCATGTTGCATAGTTGAGCCACATTTGCAACATATATTGCATTGTTTGGTTTAGGGTGTCAAACCAAACATGAGAATTGAGATGTATTCGTACTCAAAGTGATGAAACGCGCCTCGATCCTCGGTCGCCGACCCCCTTGACCTCAACATGATAGGGTGTTGGCATTCATGTGTTTTGTTTGCTTACATTTACATTAAGATGCCAACTTGGCCTCTTAGGCCATCATGCATCAAAATGCATAATTGATGGCCCGAGGGTCGAGGACCATGCTCCCTTGAGTCCATTACATGACAGGGAGTGTATCCATACATACATTTGTCTAAAAATTGCCTGCCATACACTGCTTGCCCTCTGCTGCTGTCAACTGCAGGTTCTGAAGGAAGTTTTGGCCGGTCGGCTAAACACAGTGCCGACTGGCCAGGAATTTGTGGCCGATAGCTTATTCAGTGGCCAGTGATCATCCCCTCTGGCCGGTGGTGTTTCTACTTGGTCGGAGGTATCCCCCAGCATCCAAAGAGCATACCCTTGGACTTTGGTAGTCCTCAGAGGAGCAAGGCAGCGTAAACAGAGGCAACAGTGCTATGGCAACGAGTTTCCGGACGAGACGAGTCAAGCATGCATCATTCACCCATCCCGAGGCGGGGCTGTGGCCACCTTCTTTCTGCCTTTAATTTGTTAATTAATTAGAAATTCTGTAATAATTAATTTAGTATTATTTATTCAGACTGTAATATTTATTTGGACCCTCCGAGCGAGGGCAATTGTGTAATAAGTGTGCGTGAGTGTGTATATGTCTCCCAACCCCACGTCTTTCTTCCCTTTTATTTACCCGCTTATGATGGTAGACTAGGGCATATTGGCCCCTCTCATGCTTAATACACTTGCTTTGTATTTTCCCA
>NW_021025230.1:430418-468872 GCF_004153795.1 Camellia sinensis | reverse complement strand
TGACACCCACCGGCCTTGGTTTGAGGCCACCAGCTATGTTTTGAGGCTACCGGCCATTGGTGAATTATACCATTGGCCGGTCGGCACTCAGTATGGCCGGCCGGCCATATGTTTGGCCGGTGACCTCCTTTTCTGGCCGGTAGCACCTTTTTACATTTTTCAAGCATGGTACATGCCAGCTATGCCAACTGGAATGCACCAAACCTGCCCCGGGGCATACATGTGACTGTTTTGCCCTTATTGCACCCTTTTTGGTCAAAGCTTCTGGACGAAGCTTGACCCTTTGTCAAAGTTTCCTCAAGAAGCTTGCCAGCTATCCTACCTTCCTCAGGAAGCCTTGCACCCTTAGCTTGGCTTCCCTTGTAATCCTTGACCCTTTTGAGTAGCTTCCCTTAGAAGCTTTGGCCAATTTCCTTGCCTATATAAGTGCCCCTCCTCCTCCTTTGTTTGGTTGAGCAAAAAACCAGAGCTATACACATATATATCTGATATATATCATCCTCTCTCTCTCTATATATCTCCCTCTCTCTCTCTTCATTTAGTGTGTGTTTGAGGGCCTAAAGTGTGTGTTTGTTCTTAGTTTTGCACTGAAACACATAGCATTACACCTTACTTCGAATTTGAGAGGCTTTGAGGGTTTGTTCTTGAGGTTTTGGACTGATTTTGATCAAAAGAAGAAGGCTGCACTTGCTGTTCATCAAGGGTTCTTCAAGGGTAACTCTTTTACTTTAGATTCCCCAATCTTGCACTAGACTTTTGCCTATCTTGCTCATTGTTTTAGACTTTGTGTATAACTGAAAAAACGTCTTGTATTTGCATGCTTAAGATATCTCATTAAGGTTGTTTTGGCATTAGGGGTCGACCTCCCCTTCTTAGGCCTCGTTTGGCCCCTTTTTGTGCTTCCTTTATTAAGTTTTGATTTCTTTGGTGTATTAGTCTTCTCACCACTGAAATCTAGTGGATTTTCAGTGGTAAAGAAGGGGGTTTGAGGTCTTGCATAGGGGAGGGACACCCCTCTCCATTGGTCTCTCATTTTGTTCATGTTTTGGCTCATAAGGGTAACATGCATGTTTGGTTTGTTTTTGGTTCCATATCAGATGTTTTGGGTGTTGTTTAGGTCATATGTTGCCTTTGTCTTGGTCGGATTAATGACCCATTGCATGCATATTATACTTGCTTTACATTCCTCCATTTTGTCTAAAAGTGCATCATACCATTAGACCACCATGCTCTCATATTTTGGCCTTGCTTTGTGGAGTCCTTGGTCATATTTTGCCATGTTTAAGGTCTGTGGGGTACTGATTTAATCATGTTTGCCATGTTTGATATGACCTCCTTGCATCTTGACATTATGAGCTTTAAGTGTGTGAGGCATGAGCATGTTTTGTTGAGTCTATTTTAGTAATTTGGAGTCATTTTATATGTCATTTCAGTCCTCAAACCATGCTTGTATGCTTGCATTCATCACCTCTTTCATGTTTTGAGGATGTGTCCTTTTATGCCTAGAAATGAGCTTTGGTGCATGCATTTTGTTTAAGTCACTTAGGCTGCCATACAAGTGGATTTTGGGCTTTTTTCGACTAAGTTTATGACATTTTCAACTCTAACTCCCAACGTAGGTGTCCTGTTTTCGTACCGGCTGTCCCTACATATCACATTTATCACCAAGAAGCTTGCCGTTATGAAAAAATAGTGGTTCGGGGGGGGTTTTGCATTTTTCCCCCTGAAACGCCCTTTTTCGACTAAGTTTATTAAGTTTTGATTTCTTTGGTGTATTAGCCTTCTCACCACTAAAATCCAGTGGATTTTCAGTGGTGAAGAAGGGGGTTTGAGGTCTTGCATAGGGGAGGGACACCCCTCTCCCTTGGTCTCTCATTTTGTTCATGTTTTGGCTCATAAGGGTAACATGCATGTTTGGTTTGTTTTTGGTTCCATATCAGATGTTTTGGGTGTTGTTTAGGTCATTTGTTGCCTTTGTCTTGGTCGGATTAATGACCCATTGCATGCATATTATACTTGCTTTACATTCCTTCATTTTGTCTAAAAGTGCATCATACCATTAGACCACCATGCTCTCATATTTTGGCCTTGCTTTGTGGAGTCCTTGGTCATATTTTGCCATGTTTAAGGTCCGTGGGGTACTAATTTAATCATGTTTGCCATGCTTGGTATGACCTCCTTGCATCTTGACATTATGAGCTTTTAGTGTGTGAGGCATGAGCATGTTTTGTTGAGTCTATTTTAGTAATTTGGAGTCATTTTATATGTCATTTCAGTCCTTAAACCATGCTTGTATGCTTGCATTCATCATCTCTTTCATGTTTTGAGGATGTGTCCTTTTATGCCTAGAAATGAGCTTTGGTGCATGCATTTTGTTTAAGTCACTTAGGCTGCCATACCTAATGATTTGGAATCATTAGGGGCCATGTTTTAGCCCCCAAACCATGCTTATATGCATGCATTCATCACCTCTTTCATGCTTTGAAGATGCGTCCTTTTATGCCTTGAAATGAGCATTGTGCATGCCTAAGTGTTTAAGCCTTCGGGGCTGCTATTTCAGAGGGTTTTAGGACTTATTTCAATGCATCTAAACTCTGTTTTTGGTTGTATAGCTCATGCCATGTTGGCTTGGGGTAGTGGTAGTAGAATACTCCTTGGTTATGCCTTAATCTTGGGCCTATTGGTGTGTATGCTTACATGAGTATTTGTTCATCATTTTAGGCATCTTTTGTCACTGTTTTGGGAGTGGGTTGAGGTCTGCCCTTTGTGTCTTAGGTCCACCATTGCATGATCATGTTGCATTGGTTTCATGTTTGCATTGTATCATACTTGCATGCTTGCATATTATTAGCTAGTTGCATTTCATGTCTTAGCTTACATGTTTGATTGTATTGCATTGTATCTTACATGCCTAGCATTGTACATTTGCATGTTTAGCTTGTATCACATTTGGCATACCTTGTAACTTAGCCTCATGTTGCATAGTTGAGCCACATTTGCATACATATATTGCATTGTTTGGTTTGGGGTGTCAAACCAAACATGAGAATTGAGATGCATTCGTACTCAAAGTGACATAACGCGCCTCGATCCTCGATCATCGACCCCCTTGACCTCAACATGATAGGGTATTGGCATTCATGTGTTTTGTTTGCATGCATTTACATTAAGATGCTAACTTGGCCTCTTAGGCCATCATGCATCAAAATACATAATTGATGGCCCGAGGGTCGAGGGCCATGCTCCCTTGAGTCCATAACATGATTAGGAGAGTGGCCATGCTCACATTTGCTTGAAAATTCCATGCCATACACGTTTTCCCTCTGCTGCTATCAACTACAGGATTCTGCAGGAAGCAATGGCCGGCCGGCCACCTACAGTGCCGACCAACCATCGGTGGCTGGCCGATGGTACAACATTTAGCCGATAAGCCCATCCCCATGGCCGGTGGTGCTTTGAATTGGCCGGTGATATTCCAGGGTGATCAAAAATCAGTTCAGAGGTGCCCCAAGAATTTTCACAGTTATCAGAGGAGCAGGGCAGTGCAACAAGAGGCAACAGTGCTATGGCAACGAGTTTCCAGGCGAGATGAGTCAAGCATGCATCGTCCGTGCGCCTCGAGGCGGGGCTGCGGCCACCTTTCTTCTGCATTTAATTTGTTAATTAATTAGAAATTCAATAATAATTAATTTAGTATTATTTATTCGGACTGTAATATTTATTCGGACCCTCCGAGTGAGGGCAATTGTGTAATAAGTGTGCGTGAGTGTGTGTATGTCTCCCAACCCCACGTCTTTCTTCCCTTTTATTTACTAGTTTTCAATTGTTAGTCTAGGGCATGTTTCAATTAGCATACAGTATGATAGCATGCGTGCATCATTCATTAGTCGTGGGAGAGCAATACAAGCGTCGTGCTGCTAGGCGAAGCGGTGGAGTGCTGCAAAACCATCTTTTCTAAAGCCCACTTGAGGGTGGCGAAATCTACATTTTTTTTTAGCCTACTTGCGAGTAGCAAACCATTTTCAAAACAAGCATGAAATGTTTTGTTCCAATTTAGGCGATTTGGTCTATACTTGTTTGCTGTGCGTTTAGCATAGTAATTCTAGGCTAATAACCGGAATAAGAACACATAACGTTTTCAAAAACGGATATCACGGTTAGTAGAGGCCGATCTTCGGATCGGGCGAGAAGGGGTGCTCATAGCTGACCTTCCCCAATCGTACCCAAGCTCCCGAGCCGAGGCAACTTTGGTGATGACAGACACGTGGCCTTTGGCACCGAGTCAGGGTTTCCTAAATTCCCCCATAAAAAATATTTAGGTGGCAACTCTGTATCTGGCAAAGCAGTCCATGTTTGGCACTTCTTTTCTAAAAATCTGTTTTCTCAAAACGATTTGCCGGATTTGGACTCTTTGGTTCAGATTAAGAACCGTGACAATTTGAGAGTCCGAACCGTAGTGAACCCACAAACGAACAGAACGGGACTCGTCCTCTCAGGGCATTCGGGGATGTCTACAGTGCGCGGTGCTCCTGGAGGGCTGAATAGATTGCATACCCAGTATGTTGTGTTAGAAAACTGTATATCATATGTATAACGCCGAGGGGAGGTGACTCCTACCGAAGGGCAATAGTTTTGATTGTGCTTTTCCGAACGTGTTGCTGGAGCCGACCATCTTGGACCAATTCCTCAAGGTGGTCTTTCAAGGCATAGCAGCTGTCCGTATCATGACTGTGATCTTTGTGATATTCACAACGTCTATCCCGCCTTCTCGTGTCAGGAGGTCCCACCATCTTGGACGGCCATTTGAAGAATGGAAGATGTTGGATCTTGGGCATAATTGAGCTATTTGGCTCTGACAGCTCTGTATATTTCTTATCGGCGTGCTTTATGTGCCTGCTATCGACCTGCAGTGGCTCATTGGCTTGGTGTGGGCATCGATCGCTAGATCGACGAGAGTCTCGTCTCTTGTCTCGTTTAGCCCGCTGTCGTGGTTCAGGGCTTTGAGGTGGTGCGGAGCTTATTGGCTGAGCGATTTCGGGAGGAGCCGTTTTGTTGACCACGTGTCTGGCTTTAACCCGCAAGGCGTCGTCTTTCGCTTTGCAGTATTCCTCTACTTTCTTCATCAACCCCTAGACTGTTTTAGGGGGCCTTCTAGTCAAGGAACTGCGGAGGGCACTATCTAGGTGTAGTCCCATTTTGAAGGCGGTGATGGCCATGGAGTCGTTGCAAACGTCATCGACCAGGTTAAAGCATTTCCAATATCGCGCCGAATAAGCTCTTAGTGTTTCTCCTGGAAGGATCTGCATTGCCCAGAGGGAGTCAGTTTGCTTTGGTTGGACTTCGTTGGTAATGAATCTGGCCCTGAAGGATTTCTGTAGTTGGTGGAAGGTTTTGATCGAAGCCGGCTCCCGTTTATAATACCATTGGACCGCCAACGGTCCCAAACTGCTGGGAAATATTCGGCACATAAGGGCCTCGTCGTCTGCATGTAATGTCATGGTCTGCTTGTAGTGGCGGATGTGGTCGGTGGGGTCTAATTTGCCGTCGTACAGGGTGAACAACGGTGCTTTAAATTTCTTTGGTAACGCAGCCCTTGCGATCCGTCGTACGAAGGGATCGTGTTGGTCTTCGTCTAAACTTTTCCTTCTTCGCTTCTGCATTGTACAGGGACTTTCTTCAGAAGAACTGGTGGTTTCATGTCATCCCTTCTTCCTGGGCTCCGGGGATAATGAGTCGGAGTCACTATCAGTGTCTTGTCGTGCTTGAGGTTGACGACCACCTGCCTTCGGAGATCGTTCCGGATTTAGGCACGCAGTTTGTTTGGACTTCGCCATTTCCAAGGCCAAATCTTCATGAAGACATTCGTTCTCAGCGATCATGTTCTCCAGCCTCTGTTCATTTTGCTTTGCTTGTTCTATGATCGCCTGCATTGTCTCGTGCTCCGAAGTCGAGGGTGAGGCGAAATTCAAGGCACGTCGTGCGGCAATAGTCTCTGGTCCAAACAAGTTTGTTGGAGTAGTTTCATCGTGAGGTATAGGGTCGACAGTGACTGTCGGAGGATCTTCCGTCACGCTCGCCATGGATGTGCTTGAGTATTTCCCACAGACGGCGCCAGTTGTGGGGATGTGGTTTGGAAATACTCTTCAGGATCCTGAGCAACGCTAGTGATCCACTTCTGGTCGCCTGAAAAAGAATAAACACTCCGGTCGAGGGTGCCGGAATTAGAACTTCGACGGGCAAGTTAGTATCTACACTCGAGGAAGCTTGTATTCTAAGTTAAGCACAGTAATTCTCACATACCTCTTTAGGACTGAAGATCTTGTATTTATAGTATTCTCCCGGGTCCTTGGGGCCTGGCCCACTCCTAATCCTTTCCATGTACTTCTACACGGCCCTTGTTTCACTGGCAGGAATTCCGGCTCTTTTATTCGGCCCCTCAATTGGATAGGGTCGATGCCGAATATAAGTTATGTTCTGGACCGAATTGGTCCGCTCCTGTTGATCCAAAATTATTTGGCTCCCACAGTGTGAAGTTTGAATGCATGGGTTTTGATCATACAAAAGAAATGAGGGTTATTTGAGAATTAGATGATGATTTTGAACAATTTGGTGTCATACTCTTATATTCTTATGTAATATAATGTGTTTACATGTTTTTGAATTGAAATCATGAGTTTGGAACCTTTGAACATCAAGATTGAACTTCAAGAACAGTTCTGGAAAACCCAGAATTTGACATGTCCGCTCGAGCGGGGAAAGCGCCCCTCGAGCGTGAAACGCCAGCTCCCAGAACTTTTTGCAAACATGGATGTCTGCTCGAGCGGGGAGATTCACGCTCGAGCAGGGAGCCATGTAGTGTGACCTTCAGCTCGAGCGTCCGAATTCACGCTCGAGCGTAAAAATGAGGTAACTAGTACTTTTGCAGACCATGAGGATCCGCTCGAGCGGCGAAACCCACGCTTGAGCGGGGACCCCTGTTTCAGAAATTTTGTAAAGGTGTTCTGTGTTTCATTTTCCGTTCTCTTTCATTTCTAAGCACTCTTAGGCATGCATTGAGCATTATAAATGAGTTAAAAGGACAAGAAAGAAGCCTAAGAGGGATGTATGAATTAAGAACGAATTGAATTGTTTGTGACCCATTGTGTTCATGAAATGTGTAGGGTCGAGTTCCAGGGCAAATACACCAGCAGAACACTGTGGGTAATATCTTAGTAAAGATATTTTGAAGTATGTTATTTGTCCGATTGCTTATTCCCATATAAGTCTTATGAGTCGTTAATTTGAATTGTGGACAAATGTTTGTTATGCCATATGGTTGGGCCAAAGGCCATTGGGTACAATTGATTGGGCTGAAGGTCGTTTGACATGCATCAATGCTGGGCCGAAGGCTGTTTAACATGAATGAATGGGCCAAAGGCTGTTTGGCATAAATGAATGGGCCAAAGGCTGTTTGGCATAAATGAATGGGCCAAAGGCCGTTTGGCATAAATGAATGGGCCAGAGGCCATTTGACATGAAAGATTGGGCCGAAGGCCGTTTGACATAAATGAATGGGCCACAGGCTTTCTGTCATGAATGATTGGGCCAAAGGCTATCGGACAGGAACGATTGGGCCAAAGGCCGTCGGATATGAATGAATTGGGCCCGAGGCCGTTTGATGTGTTTGGAACCGCAGTCACTTGACATATATATATGTATATACTAGATAGAAATGTGAATTGGGCCCAAGGCCATCTGATGTATGTTGTTCTAAATACCGTTCGCGTATCTTCTTTATTTGATATTATTCACCGGGCTTTCACTCACGCTCATTTACGTGTCTGTTGGTGAGCCAAGGGAGGTCCAAACACAACCTTAGTGAAGTTTGTGTGAAACAGTCAAGGTTTTGAAGAGTCAGCCCATACGTCTCATGCACGAGACTTGTTTTCGCCCTTTTGCTATCTTGTTATATTTTGTCATGTTGTCGAGAACTTTGGATTACGGTTGTATATAGTTTTGATTGGCTGACCATGACTTAAATGATCCTGTTGTGTAAAGCTTATATGTTAACTTTCCTTGATGTGAGTTATTAATGTATGTTTGTAAAATGTTATGATGTGCCATGTAAGCACAGCTCTACGGACAAAAGTTTGAAATTGCTTCCGTTTGGCCCCCTTAACTCTGTTAAAATATATCTGATTTGGTTTTAGGCCGTAGGTAATCTCGTGATTACTGGCCGGTTACGTCCTTAACCCATGGAGGTGGGTTTGGGTCATAACAGAGTGGTATCAGAGCACGAGTTAATAACTCACACACTTGTCCAAAAGAGCAATAAACATCTAGAAAAGATTTAGGATGCATTCATGTGATAAGTAAGAATTTGTAAACATTGAGACAATGTTTAAATGCTCTGAAATAAATGATTATGTGCTATATGTTTGTGATTTACTTGAATTGCGAGTTATGTGAATATGTATGCTCTTTAGTATATGCATACTTGTGAAACTTTTGTATAGAGAATAATGCAAGTCTAATCAGATGTTGAGAACAAGAGGTGATGAAATAGAGGAGTCCTCTACTGCCAGAATGGATAGTGTGGAAAGATTGATTCAGGAAATGACAGAAACATTGAGGAAACAACAACAGTGGCAACAATAGTGGCAGCAACCACAACCTCCACCTCCGGCACCACCTGTGCCAGACTTACAAAATGATGACTGAATAATAGCTCTCACCAAAGAGTTTAAGAAAATGAAACCACCATAGTTCCATGGGGGATTAGATCCGTTAAAGGCCGAGGCGTGGATTCTCGGCATTGAAAAATTGTTTGAGGTGTTTCCTTGTTTAGAGACACAGAAAGTACTTCTGGCCACTTTTATGCTAGAAGACGAAGCAAGAAGATGGTGGATGTTAATGCATGAAAATCATAAAGACATTGGCTAGGCGAAAGTCCTGGAAGTTTTCTATGATAAGTACTTCCCTCAATGTGTCTGTGACAGGAAAGTGTCGGAGTTCATGGAATTGCGAGTTATGTGAATATGTATGCTCTTTAGTATATGCATACTTGTGAAACATTTGTATAGAGAATAATGCAAGTCTAATCAGATGGTGAGAACAAGAGGTGATGAAATAGAGGAGTCCTCTACTGCCAGAATGGATAGTATGGAAAGATTGATTCAGGAAATGACAGAAACATTGAGGAAACAACAACAGTGGCAGCAACCACAACCTCCACCTCCGGCACCACCCGTGCCAGACTTACAAAATGATGACCGAATAATAGCTCTCACCAAAGAGTTTAAGAAAATGAAACCACCACAGTTCCATGGGGGATTATATCCGTTAAAGGCCGAGGCGTGGATTCTCGGCATTGAAAAATTGTTTGAGGTGTTTCCTTGTTTAGAGACACAGAAAGTACTTCTGGCCACTTTTATGCTAGAAGACGAAGCAAGAAGATGGTGGATGTTAATGCATGAAAATCATAAAGACATTGGCTAGGCGAAAGTCCTGGAAGTTTTCTATGACAAGTACTTCCCTCAATGTGTCCGTGACAGGAAAGTGTCGGAGTTCCTGGAAGTTTTCTATGATAAGTACTTCCCTCAATGTGTCTGTGACAGGAAAGTGTCGGAGTTCATGGAACTTAAACAAGACAACATGACAGTAGCTGAGTATGAGGCCAAATTCACTAAGTTGGCCAAGTTTGCACCACATGTGATCGATATCGACTACAAGAAAGCGAGACATTTTGAAGGTGGGCTTCGAAGTGATATTTTAGAAAGGGTAAATGTCCTGAAGCTGGAAACCTATATTGGGGTGCTAGATTGGGCCATAATATTAGAAGCTAACATAGCTAGAGAGACCAGACTAATAACTGACTGGAAGGGTGGCAAAAGACAGGGCTTCTTTTCGAAGAAGAAATTTTCAAAGAAGCAAAACACAGGCTCCTCAAGTACTTCGAATTCTTCTCGAGATACATCTCTTATGTGCAATATTTGTAGTAAAAGGCATCGTGGGGTTTGTTACCGTGTGTCAGGAGCCTGTTTTAAATGTGGTAAACAAGGGCACATGGCCAGAGATTGTAACCAGAATAGTGGAAAATTAGCTGTTAGCTCAACAACATCCATCCCAAAATCGGGAAATACTATGAGATCTACTACCACCGAAGATACTGTGAGGCAAGGGAGAGTTTTCGCACTTGTTCCGGTCGATACACAGAATGCTAACGCAGTTGTCTCAAGTATTATTTCTATATGTAATTAGGATGCTTTTGTGTTAATTGACTCTGAATCAACACACTCCTCTTTCATAACATGTGCATTTGCATCTAGACTGAGTGAACCTCTAGAATTATTGTCATACCTGCTATGTGTGTCTGCTCCATCCAGGGAATCTGTATTGTGTGAATCTGTATATCGTTTTTGTGATCTGCGAATTGGGAATGCTATTCTATATGTGGATTTGTTGCCCTTGAACTTTAGACGCTTTGATATAATTCTGGGCATGGATTGGTTAACTAAATATTGTGCCACCATTGATTGTGTAACAAAACGGGTTGTGTTTAAACAACCGGAATATGAAGAAATTGTGTTTGTGGGTAACAGGGTAGTACCTCCACCTTATTTAATATCTGTAATGAAAGCATGTAAACTGATCAGGAAAGGGTGCTAGGGTTATTTGTGTTATGTGTTGTCTGAACAATCTGTGAATGTTGAATTGAGTAGTATCCCTATTGTTAGAGAATTTTTAGATGTGTTTCCAAATGAATTACTAGGGGAATTGGCAGATAAGGAGATAGAGTTTACGATTGAGATTATGCCAGGCACCCAGCCTATTTCTAAAACTCCCTACAGAATGGCTACTGTTGAAATGAAAGAACTAAAAGAACAGTTGCAATACCTGCTTGACAAAGGGTTTATCCGACCTAGCAATTCACCATGGGGTGCACCAGTGCTGTTTGTGAAAAAGAAAGATGGAACCTTGCGTCTGTGTATCGACTATCGAGAATTGAATAAGGTAACAATAAAGAATAAATATCCCCTACCTCGTATTGATGACCTGTTTGACCAGTTACAGGGATCATAAGTGTTTTCCAAAATTGATTTGAGATCCGGGTATCATCAGTTGAAAGTGAAAGCAGAAGATGTTGAGAAAACTGCGTTTCGAACAAGGTATAGCCATTATGAATTTCTTGTTATGCCATTTGGGGTAACTAATGCCCCGGCTGCGTTTACGGACCTAATGAACCGAATTTTTAAGACCTACCTTGATGAATTTGTTGTGGTTTTTATTGATGACATTTTGATATACTCCAAGAATAGACTTGAACATGAACAACATCTGAGGACTGTGTTACAGATACTTAGAGAAAAGAAATTATTTGCTAAACTAAAGAAATGCGAATTTTGGTTGGATAAAGTAATCTTTTTAGGGCATGTGATCAACAAGGAGGGAATATCAGTGGACCCGCAGAAAATAGAGGCTATTACGAATTGGCCTACACCGACAAATGTAACAGAAATTCGCAGTTTCATGGGCTTAGCTGGGTACTACAGAAGATTTGTAAAAGACTTTTCAAAAATAGCTGTGCCTCTTACCCAACTGACACAAAAAGGGCAACCATTTGAATGGAGTAACGAAAGAGAATTTGCCTTTCATGAACTGAAAACGAGACTGACCACTACACTAGTATTGACATTGCCCATAGGTACGGAAAACTTTGTAATTTTTAGTGATGCATCTTATAAAGGTTTGGGTTGTGTACTAATGCAGAACGGAAGGGTAATTGCCTACGCCTCTCGGCAGTTGAGACTATATGAGAAAAACTACCGAACACATGATTTAGAATTGGCCGCAGTTGTGTTTGCCTTAAAAATCTGGCGGCATTACTTGTATGGGGCAAAATGCGAAGTCTACAAGGATCACAAGAGTTTGAAATACTTCTTTACACAAAAAGAGTTGAATATGCAACAGAGGAGATGGCTTCAATTGATAAAAGACTATGACCTTGAGATTCAGTATCACCCCGGGAAAGCCAATACAGTTACTGATGCCTTGAGTAGAAAATCGATGGGGAATATGGCTTGTTTACTTACTGAACAGAAGGAGATCTTGCAAGATTTTGAGAAGTTCGAGATAGAAGTGGTATTGTGTGAACATGGTGGATTGATAGCTGCCATTTCAGTTGAACCAGCAATAATCTCTGAAATTAAACAGGGGCAAAAAGAGGATGAATTCCTCAAGAAAGTTATTGACAAGTTTGAGACAAGTCCGAAGACAGAGTTTAGCCCTGAAAAGGAAGTGCTGAAATTTCGAAACCGAATGTGTGTCCCAAATGTTCTAGAACTAAAGAAGAGAATTCTAGATAAAGCCCATAAATCAGCGTTTGTTATGCATCCAGGTAATAACAAAATGTATCGGGACTTGAAACAAAGCTATTGGTGGCCTAAAATGAAGAAAGAAATTGCAGAGTATGTGTCCAAATGTCTTCAATGTCAGCAAGTTAAAGCTGAACATCAGAAACTGGAAGGTCTCCTTCAGCCTCTCCCTATTCCTGAATGGAAGTGGGAGCATGTGACTATGGACTTTGTTGTTGGTCTACCCCGAACACCTCGATGTATGGATTCTATTCAGCTTGTAGTTGATAGATTGACTAAATCTGCACATTTTCTGCCTGTTAAGACTACATTTGATGCTTATAGATTGGCTACTATATATGTTGATGGGATTGTCCGTTTACACGGAGTTCTGGTATCTATTGTGTCGGATAGAGATCCGAAATTTGTATCTAGATTGTGGAAGAATTTACAGAAAGCTATGGGGACAGAATTGAGGTTTAGTACTGCATTCCGCCCATAGATAGATGGGCAATCAGAACGGACAATACAAACTTTGGAAGATATGCTAAGGATGTGTGCCTTGGATTTTCAAGGGAGTTGGGAAGATTATTTGCCACTCGTAGAGTTTGCATACAATAACAGCTTCCATTCCAGCATCGGTATGGCACCATACGAGGCTTTGTATGGTAGAAGGTGTAGATCACCAAATTGTTGGACAGAAGTCGGGGATAGGGCCTTGCTTGGGCCCGAAATTGTGCAAGACACTTCTGAGTTTCGAAGAAGACCTCTTGAATATGAGGTCGGTGACCATGTGGGCTTTGACATTCACTCAAGTCACTTTATGATTTCGAGCTCTGTCAAAGAGGGGCAACTGTGGACACCCCATTTTTGACTGTCTGTAAGGCTCTAGTGCTTTGTCCGGTACACTCAATGATGAAAGTGGTATTGTGCGCGGTTTTAGGTCTCAACGAAGGAACCTTGTTTAAGCTTCGAAACAACCCCGAACGTTTCATATTCCCATTGATCATACACAAGAAATTCATCTTTATACGTTGTACCACCCGGTGTTGAGGCATAAACAGAAAATAGGGGAATTCATTGAGGCCCAGCCGTGCCTCATTGAGGGTCAGCCATGGCTATTGAGGACTGGCCGGGCCTTGGTAGCAAGAAACATTGTTCTGGGTGAGAGGCCGCCAGCTGTCTATTTTTGAGGATATTTATGATATTTCTTGCTCAAATTCTATAAATACGACCATATACCTCTATTTTGAGGGTTGAACAATTGAGAAAAGGCCTATACACATAGAGAGAGCTCATTTTTCCTCTTTCTTCCATTTCAAGCTATCTTTGAGCTAACCTACCTTCCTTGTATCTTCTGTATACACCATACACAACCTTGACTCATCATCTTAGAGCCTTGGTTGACCCTTAAGAAGTATAATTCAAGTTTGAGACTGTGTCAAGAGTGAGTTTGATCATCAACCAAAGCTTACTCCAATTTGCGAGGTATAAACTTGCAACTCTTGTTCTTGTTTTTGCTTACTTCATTTCTATCTATTTCTTATATTCTTGGGCTGTTTTACATCCATTTTAAGTGTTGGAACTTAGGTTTGGATAAGCTACCAAAGGTGGTGAGGTTAACACCTTTACGTGCACCTATCTTCATAGCTCAACCTTTGGTTCCTTTACAATCTTTTCCTTTGATTTTTGAACTGATTTTCAGAGTTGAACTAAGGCCAAAAAACATGGTTTGAAGTCTTGAAATTGGAGGGGTTGGCCACCCCTTCTTGTTTTTACTTACATAGCTTTATTGTCTTTACTTTTTTTTTTTTAGCTTTTTGAGTTCTTTTCTTACATTTTTAGCCACTGTTTTGGCTTATTAGAGACTGTTTAAGGGCTTTCCTAATCCATTTAATTGATTCAAGCTTTGATTAGTTCCTTTGTTGTAGCATTGGTCTTTGTATGTAGCTTGTAATATGTTGTTCTTAGCCTTTCTTTGTCTAACTTTCATGTTAATGACCTCATTTTAAGAATCAACTTGCCATTCCTTTCTTTCATTCATTTGAAAGTTGTTTCGATCGGTTGACAGTCATTCAATACATAAACTAGAGATTCACGCTTAATGGCTTAATCTCTACGGAGATTCATTGTCAACGATATAATCTCTCTTTCATGTTGAGAATTACTTCCCGTTTGATGCTTCTCTCCTTTTAGATGACTTAATCATCACTTCAGACAAATGGACTAAAGAATGGGAATGACTAAGAGAATTGGTTTAAAAGCAACCAACACATATAAAGAAAATGAGTCATATTGCTTGGGCTTGGCAGGATGTTATGCTAAGTTTATCGAGTCAAGAGTGGTCATACGCTAATTCATGGCTTTTTGATGATCCTCGAAGCGTCTCCACTTCCTTTTTTTTGAGTTCATTCCATGATAAAGAGGGAGGAGTGGTCATATTCATTGCATTCATTGATTTTTGTCCAAAATTGTATCTAAAATCATCAAGCAATCAACTAGCTCATTGATGATTTTGGAAACAATTCTAACTTTCTCTCGAGGCTTTCCTATGACAGAGAAGGAAGGAAGGGACAAACAGAGCTTTAACAACTCTGTCTGCACTGTTTTCACTTCAGAGCACAAAAATAGGATTTTGCACAAAATTAAGGCACAACCGGCTCTCTGTGGACCCGACCAAGTCTCAATAAGGCACGGCCAGTCCTCAATGTTTAGTCAGCAGTGTATTTTTGTAGAAAACAGAAAGCAGTGGCTGAAGGTGAAACAGAATAGTTTGGCAAGACAGTGTTGTTCTTGGATACTGCGCATGTAAACATTGTGCATCCTTATGCATCCTCATTTGATGATTAAATTATTAGTTATTATTGTTGTAATCAATTATCATTATTGTAATCAATCATTGTTATAATTAACCTTGTTCATTTGTAATTGTTGTAGTTAATTAGCTTAAATAACGAGTTTATTTATCGTGGTTGTCCTTGTTATAATAGAATAGTTAGCTAGTTAATTAACCTCGCTTAATTTATTCATTCGGTTTGTAATAGTTAGTTTAATTCGGACTTTTGGACTTTGATTCACACCCTCTTGCACGAGGGCAATGTTGTAATAAGTTGTATGTCTTCCAACCCCACGTATTTCTCCCTTTTACTTACTTGCTTATGATGGTTAGTTGAGAAACATCACATTTTTTTTAGCATACTCCATGTTTTGCATCCATTTGTCTTGCATGCATCCAAGGTTCGGCTCATCATACTAACCCAATATCCATGTTCAAAACTCATTACTTGAATACGTGCTCTCTAGCATGTCTTGAACACAATCATATGCCATGCTCATAGCCGAGCCTATAAAATACATAATGTGTGCGTTACATTAGTCATATTGCATAAGTTAGGAACATGCATATTTTTTCTCTAACTCTTTCACCTGTTTTGGCTCGGAGTACTAGGTTAGCTTTTATTGCTTTAGCATGTCACATCGAATGTTTGTGTTGCCATGTCAAAGCATGAATACCATGAGGCTAATTGCTTAAATGATATAATTGTTTGAATACCTATGGATGAAGGCTAGTTGCTTGAATTGGGATGGCTTGATTAATGTCCATTTTAGCCCACTTTTTCAACTAGCAAATCCACAAAACAATTTCGAAACAAAACATGAAATCAAGTGTTCTAAATCTTGCAAACTAGTCTATACCTTGTGTGCGAATCACACAGTAATATAGCTAAAAAATCAGAATAAGAGCATATAATGTAAATAAAAAACATATCAAGATTAGTAGAGGCCGATCTTTGATCGGGCGAGTGGGGTGCTCAATTCATGACCTTCTCCTCTTGTACCTAAGTTCCCGAGCCGAGACACTTTGGTGATGATGGACTAATAGCCTTTGGAACGAGTTTCGGGTTTCCTAAATTTCCCAAAAATATTTAGGTGGCGACTCTATAATCTGGCAAAGCAGTCTATTTTTTTCATTTGATTCAAACATTGATCTTCCAAAAAGAATTGCCTCCTGTGGACTCTTTTTGTGTTTTCATTATTTCACATTGCACTTGTGAAATCAGATTCAGAACTACCATAAGTGGAGTCCGAACTGTAAGGCTATTCACCGTCCGAAAGGATCGTAGAAAGTCGGGCAACACAGGGCCCTAACGATAAGACCAGTGGCTGCCCACCACATTGTAACCCAAAAACAAGTCTCACATCACTATCCCTCAACTTCAACGCCCCATTCTCAATGTTAAACACGTCATTATTTGGGTCATACGTCTGGATAATCTTATAGACGAACGCATCGCACTTCTGGAACTGATGTTCGTTTAGGTCATTGCCAGCGTTTTCATTAGGTGGGCATGATGAGTTGATGTTAAACTAGATGTGAATATAATCTTCACAATTCCCGCAATGTTTGACCGATAATTCAATCTCATCTTCACATCGTTGATGGGTGCGGGAACAGGTCGCAATGGTTTCATTTGCTTGAATAAGATACCCACTTGCATCCTTGTGCCAAGTTTTCGAGATGGCGAAGTAGCAAACCGACCAACCCTCGCCTTCCCCATAGATTGGGTCCTTGGGCTCGACATCCTAACAACATCTGCATTGTAATCAGACATAAACAATTATAAAAACCTAATGTTACATACTAGTAATTCAACAGAAATAACACACAAGGCCTTTTACATCTCCATATTACCACATATGTCACGCATTTAACAAACCACTAATGTCAGACGCAACATGCCAACATTGACACCCAAACATTTACATAACCACGTGACACACCACACCCCCATAACTCCTAAAAACCAACGCCCAACCAGTAACACAATAACTAAATGTATCAGCGTAATGCCACCAAACCAACAAACCACCACAGATGACAAACGCCAACACCTTATCATCCACACTCACCAACCACCCCCTCCCTCCCATACAGATTTCTCCCATACATAACCACGTACCAGATTAAACCAACCCATTTTATCCCAAACACCAAACTAACCAACCACCACATATGACAAACACCAACATTCCATCACCCACACTCACCAACCACACCCCCCTCCACAGATGCCTCCCACACATAAGCACGCACAACATTATCCCAACCCACTTCATCCCAAACACCAAACTAACAAACCATCACATATGACAAACACCAACACCCCATCACCCACACTCACCAACCACTCACCCCCTACACACACATGCCACCCACACATAACCCCGCACAAAATTATCCCAACCCACTTACCAAACTCCAAATTCCCCACACATTCCCCAATCCCCCACATTCTCCACACTCCACAGAAACCACACAACATACGCCACATACACCTATAACCAGCCAAACAACACATACCCAGTCAAAAGACAAACAAAAAACAACACTACATCCCCACATTAGCCCTAAAAAGAACAACCCCACCAACAAAACCCATACTAACCCATATACAACACGTACGACCAACCCCAAACCCCCTCTACATCCACCTACGATATCATACCACCATTGAAATACACCTCGTAACAGCAAACTACACACACACTAGCAAAAAATAAGCAATAAACCCAAATATAACAACACCATATTTAACAAACAACACCATATGATAAATGATGTAGGTACTCATTGTTGCGCGGCATCGTCATCGGCAAATTGGTGGGTCTCGCACTTGCGAAACAATAATATGACCAACCTTTCGATTAATCAGTCCACCAAGTTGGTTGCTGTAAATCTCGTCACACCCTAACTGATATAGCACATATCCATTACATTATTGTGTTTTTTACAAAACGGTCGCTAATTTGGTGGGATTTGGAGATGGGTTCCTTCAACAACGGGATATTGGATCCTGTTCACATTAAGATCGACACCAGCCTAGCACCACCTACAAATTCGCCAACAATATTGGCTCGCTTATTAGTGCCAACACGATGTGGTCCACCGCCAACAACCCTAACCCCAAAAATAATGAATTCTGTAAACAAATTTCCTAAATTACCTGATTTTCACAAAATGTTTGGCGTGAGGACACCAATAAAGACAACCGTGGGTCGATGACTGCCGTATACTGGAATGTGGACAGTTTCTGATCAACGTCGGCGACTGATGGTTTCTCGAAACTTCTACCACATCAACAGGTTACCCAAATGATGTGTTCTAAGCACACCGTATCATTATCTTCGGATATATGGTGGGTTGACTCGACGTAATCACCACCAAAAAAGATTTTTGGGCTGGAAACTGGGCTGCTTGGTGCTAGCATGGGTGGACCCACCCACCATACCAAACCAAAAAAGTCTATAGGAAGCTTTTCCATAATGTGGCAGGTCCACCATTTACGCAAATTAAACAATTCAACATTAAACTCATTAAATATGGGCAAAAACGTAATACAACCAAAAATGGGACTTCTAAGATCATCATAAAACAATTGGGACTGAATGGTTTACAATTCATCTATATGGGATTTATAGGTCAATTCCCCTTAAAACATCAACTTTCAAATTGAAAAAAACTTAAAAATAATTATGTGCCAAAAAGAAAAAAAAATTGAAAAAATTGAATTATTTTTTTGTGCAAAACTAAAAGTGGGACTTCTGAGAACATCATAAAACAATTGGAACTAAATGGTTTACAATTCATCTATAGGGGATGCTTGGTGCTAGCATGGGTGGACCCACCTACCATACCAAACCAAAAAAGTCTATAGGAAGCTTTTCCATAATGTGGTAGGTCCACCATTTATGCAAATTAAACAATTCAACATTAAACTCATTAAATATGGGCAAAAACGTAATACAACCAAAAATGGGACTTCTAAGATCATCATAAAACAATTGGGACTGAATGGTTTACAATTCATCTATATGGGATTTATAGGTCAATTCCCCTTAAAACATCAACTTTCAAATTGAAAAAAACTTAAAAATAATTATGTGCCAAAAAGAAAAAAAAATTGAAAAAATTGAATTATTTTTTTGTGCAAAACTAAAAGTGGGACTTCTGAGAACATCATAAAACAATTGGAACTGAATGGTTTACAATTCATCTATATGGGATTTATAGGTCAATTCCCCTTAAAATATCAACTTTCAAATTGAAAAAACTAAAAAATAATTATGTGCCAAAAAGAAAAAAAATGAAAAAATTGAATTATTTTTTTGTGCAAAATTGAAAATTTTGTGTCTATAAAGGAATATGATGATGGAATATTGATATGCAAAACTGAAAAAAAAAATTAAATGAAAAAACTAATAATGTTCTCAATTTTAAAACTAAAAAAAACTATTCACTTTGCTTGGTTTAGGTTTTCTAAAAACACTTTTCAGAAAATTTTACTTTTCTTATATTTGTTTTTTTTATTTTTACTGAATTTTTTTTAATATTTTAAGCAATTTTTTTTTTAAATTTTTAGACACAACTAACATAAATACATTTAAAAAGTATAATTTTTGTGAAAAAATCTTTAAAAAATTACTAAATACAAAAAATACAAAAAAAAAAAGAAAATACAGTATATTTTTAGTATTTTTGTTTATTTATTAATTTTTTAAAATATTTTTTCACAAATATTTTACTTTTTAGATACATCTAAGTAAGATACATTTAAAAAAAAATTTAAAAATGCTTAAAATTTTAAAAATATTCACTAAAAACAAAACAATACGAAAAATAAAAAACTTAATTTTCAAAAAACTTAATTCAGAAAACTCAAACCGAACACACTGGTTAATATTCTCAATTGTATTGGATAGTTGAATTAAACTAATAAGTAGAAAGGTAAAAACTTTTAATCTCATACTCTGTTTTTTTCATCAGTTAGTAAAATAATTACCTGGAATATTACTATGCAAAATTGATAATGTTCTTAAGCTAAAAATTAAAAAAAAAAATTGATAATATTCTCAGTTTACTAAATAAGACTTATTAATTTAAACAATCTTAAAAAAAAATCTCAACTACCATCACATTTGTGAATAGAATTTTTAAATAATCAACTGTTTATTTAAAAAGTCAACTTTCCAAGTTAACGTATAAAATTAGGTTTTCTCCTCTCTGGTAGGAGTTTCTCTCTTGTCCTATACAAGGCTCGTTCCCTTTTAGTGGGGGGTGTTTCTTAGTAGGTTTGCATATCTTGTTTGTTTTCTCTGGTGGGTTGTTAATGTCGGACTCTATTGAAGACTTGGCACGGCGGCTTGTCTTGACAGAGGAGGAGGAAGTAGAGGTGGTCGTGGATGAGGCTCATATTCACTCCACTAAGGCGAAGGCAGGGCTTTGCTTGGTGGGTAAACTTCTCACCGTGCGTCCATTTAATATGGATGCGCTGTGGTCCACTTTGACATTAGTTTGGAAGGCATCTAAAGGAGTAGTGTTCAAGACTTTGGGTGATAACTCGTTTTTGATACCGTTTGGCCATATTGTTGACAAGTGTAGGGTGATGATTAATGGCCCTTGGAGTTTTGACAAACAATTAGTCATGTTGAAAGAATTTAATGGGGCTTTACAACCGTCAGAAATCACTTTTTCAACTATGGAGTTTTGGGTCCATAAATCTAATCTCCCTCTTATCAGTATGACTCGAGATGCGGGGGTTTTGCTGGGGAATAACCTTGGGAAGTTTTTCGATATGGAGTATGGTGACAGAGGTATTTCTTGGGGAAGGACTCTTCGTATTCGAGTTGAGATCAGTATTGATAAACCCCTTTGGCGGGGTTTAAAATTGGCGCTAGGTGGCTGAGAATTTGTGTGGATTACGCTCCAGTATGAGAGGCTACCCAACTTCTGTTTTCATTATGGCTTGATTGGCCATAGTGTTCGCGATTGTGGGAACAGGTTGTTGGAGGGAGCACACAGGGAGGAGGTGAGACTGCAATATGGTCCATGGCTTCGGGTTGAAGCACCACGGCGACAGGTTAGAAGGGAGTCCCATGGGGGGATTGAGGAGTTGGCGAGAAGCTCATAGGCGATACCGGAGGACTTGCCTTTGCACCCGGGTGGGCCTGGGGTTGGTTCTACCTCTATTTTTGTTCCGACAATGGCAGAACAACCACACCCGCAGGGGGCCTCGGTGGATCTTTTCAAATCCAGTAAGTTGCAATTTGATTCCCCAAATCCCATGATTGTTAATAGAAGGGTGGATTTGGTGGGATCTAAGGATGGTATGGGTAGCAGAGATCTTTCCTTGGCGCCAAGTTCTAATATTCAAATTTCTGGGGAGTGGGCTGGGTTGGACCAAGCTTTAGATGGGCCTAATGGGCAAAAGGATATGGAGGTGGTGGCCATTTTTGGGCCTGAAGAATAGGCTCGTGTAGCGGAGGGCTGGGGTTTGGGCGGTCCGGGTGGGTCCAAGTTTTATGGGACTAGTGGGCAGTCCAGTCCAGATTTGGCCTCTTCGGTGCGCCCTATTCTCAATGTGCCCCCTTCTGCTGGCCCATTGAAAGTGGGGAAAAAGTGGAAGAAGTTGGCACGGGGTTCCTCTCAAACGTTGGACTAGCAAAAGCTTAGTGTTGGTGGTACAAAGCTAAAAGTGGGCAAGCGAGATCGAGGCCTTCGTGATGAGTCTTCTGGTTCATCTGCTGGTAGTAAAAAGGTTAAGCTCTTTGAGGGACAGGATGAGCATTTTTCCTCTCTCCAATCAACGGTGGAGGCTGCGGGCAGCCCCGCTGAACAAAATGAAATGCTTCAGTTGGAATTGTCGTGGGCTTGGGAACCCGCGTATAGTTCGTAATCTTCAGCTTCTGCTGAAGGAACAAGCTCCTGATGTAGTCTTTCTTATGGAGACTAAATGTGTGGCGAGCAGAATGGAGAGGGTTCAGTGTAAACTTGGCCTGGCTGGGGGTTTGTTTGTGGATCGGGTTGGTTTGTCGGGGGGGTTAGCATTATTATGGTGGCTAGAGGTGATGGTTTCAGTACAAAGCTATTCTAGTTAGCATATAGGTGCTGTGGTGGAGTCCGGCGAGGGGAACTTGCGATGGAGATTTACCGGGTTCTATGTCCACCCAGAAGCTGCTAACAGACGATTTTCATGGGAGTTGCTTCGTCGTTTGGATGGCTTATCGAAGCTGCTGTGGATGGTGGTGAGTGATTTCAATGAAATTTTGTTGCCATCAGAGAAAGTGGGTATGAACGACCGAAGTAGAGTTCAGATACAAGCCTTCCAACAAGTGCTCTCGGATTGTATGTTAGCTGACATGGGTTTTTGGGGGCCCAAATTTACATGGTGTAATAATAGACCATCTGGGATGGTTCATGAACGTCTAGATAGAGGAGTGGCTAATGTAGCTTGGTTAGGCTTGTTTCCAATGGCTCGTGTGTTTCATCTTACATGTATCACATCTGACCACATTCCCATTATGGTCGATTTGTTGGGCCAACACAAGAGCCTGTTAGGGAATCGGCGTAGACCACGTATATATTGTTTTAAGGCGATGTGGCTTCGTGATGAAAGATGTGAGGAGGTTGTCAAGGCTAATTAGGGTCGTGTACAAGAGGCTAATATGGACAGTGTGCGGGGTTATATGGAGAAGGTGAGTGTTGGTTTATCCTAGTGGGATAGGACCACTTTTGGCCACGTCCAACAGCTAATCCGCACTAAGTTGCGTGAGGTCCGGCATCTGGATGGTCAGGATGTGATCTCGGCAGATGACAACTGTGTTCATATGAATTTATGCCGTGAGATTGATGAACTCCTTGAGAGAGAGGAGGCTTTGTGGTGCCAATGAACATGGGCCAATTGGTTAAAGGAAGGAGATCGCAATACCTCCTTTTTCCATTCTAAAGCTTCCCAGCGGCATAAGAAGAAGACGATTGATGGGCTTGAAAATGATGAGGGTGAATGGTGCACTAAGCCTGAGGAGTTAGAGAAAATCTCAGTGTGCTTTTTTGAAGAATTGTTTTTGTCTGGACAACCGCAGGGTATTGGAGATGTTTTGGATAAAATTCACATGCTTGTTTCTCCAGCGATGAATGCAGAACTAGCTCGAGTTTACACAGCAGAGGAGGTGTGACGGGCATTATTCCAAATGCATCCTATGAAAGCACCGGGCCCAGATGGTAAACCAGCTCTATTCTACCAACGTTTCTGGCCAATAGTGGGTGAACAAGTCACACGGGCAGTCTTGGGGATCCTTAATGATTGGAAAGGGGTGACGATAGTGAATGATACCTTTCTTGTGTTAATTTTGAAAGTGAAAAATCCTAAACGCATGTCGCAATTCCGGCCAATTAGCCTTTGTAATGTGGCCTACAAGATTGTGAACAAAGTGTTAGCCAATCGGATGAAAAAAATATTCCAGAGGTCATTTCTCTAAATCAAAGTGCTTTTGTGGCGGGGCAACTTAATAGTGATAATGTGCTTGCCTCATTTGAGATATTTCATTATTTGAAGAATAAGCGACACGGAAAAGAGGGGCATTTTGCTTTAAAACTTCATATGAGTAAAGCCTACGATCGAGTTGAATGGAGTTTCTTGCGTGGTGTTTTGGAGAGGATGGGTTTCAACCAACAGTTTGTGGATACCATTTTGCATTGTATTTCTTCAGTGTCATATTCAGTTCTTGTAAATGGACGTCCGACAAAGACTTTTGTTTCTAGCCGAGGGCTTCGGCAAGGGGATCCACTGTCACCTTATTTGTTTGTGTTATGTGTGGAGGGTCTGTCCTCTTTAATCACTCGAGCCGAAGAAAAGCGGCAGTTCACTGGTGTGGCCGTGTGTAGAGGGAGTCCGCGTGTATCCCACCTTTTCTTTGCGGACGATAGCTTGATTTTTGGGGCTGCGACCTTGCAAGAATTAACTGTGGTTAGAGATATTTTGGGAAAATATGAGTTTAGCATCAGGCCAAAAAATCAATCTTGAGAAATCAGCTATTTGTTTTAATAAGAATGTTGCGGTGGATACTCAAGAGGTGTTGCGAATGGAAATGGGGGTTAGCACTATGGTGGAATCTGGGAAATATCTTGGCATGCCATATATTGTTGGTAGATCCAAACGTGGGATTTTTAACTATGTTAAAGACAGAGTTTGGAAACGGTTGAATGTGTGGAAAGAAAAATATTTATCGGCAGCGGGTCGAGAAGTCTTGATAAAATCAGTTGCACAATCTACATGTACATTATGTCCTGTTTCCAACTACCAGATGGGCTTTATGGGGAGATTGACTCTATGGTAAGTAATTATTGGTGGGGACAACGGGAGAATAAGCGAAATATCCATTGGAAAACTTAGAGAGCTCTTTGTGATCCAAAATGGATGGGCGGGATGGGGTTTAGGTGTTTAAAGGCTTTCAACACAGCTATGTTGGCCAAACAAGGGTGGAGGTTGATGTCGTCGCCAGACTCATTGCTGGCCAGAATTTTGAAGGCCAAGTATTATCCTACTACAAAGTTTCTTCAAGCTGGCATTGGGTCGAATCCATCATTCACGTGGCAGAGTATTTTTAATGCTAGGTCGCTATTGGAAGCAAGAGTAAGGTGGCGAATTGGGGATGGGCACTCGGTTCAGATCTGGGGTGCAAAGTGGGTGCGTAGGCCTCACACATTTCAGGTCTGTTCTCCTCCTACCGAATCATTAGCGGATGCGTTGGTCTATGATTTGATTGATCAGGATAGGAGATGTTGGAATTTACGGCTGCTCCATGAGAATTTTATGGAAATGGACGTGGAAGCCATTAAGCCAATTCCTCTCTGCTGTCAAGGTATACCCGACATGTTGGTGTGGCATTATACAAGAAGTGGTGTGTTTTCGATTCGTTCGGCTTACCATTTGCAGATGAGTCTTAGCTTCCAGGAGGAGAGAGGGTCTGAGTCCAAGGTGCAACAAGCTACCTGGTTTTGGAAGCGGGTATGGCAACTTCGGATTCCCAATAAGATTAATGCATTGTTTTTGGGGCTGTTCGATGGCACAGGAGGTGTGGCACCACAGCCCGTTAATGTTTGTGCTAGATAAGGGAGCTGGTCTTGATTTTATGAGTTGGGCATATGAAGTTGGGTGGAGTTCTAATGTGAATACATTGGGGTTGTTTTTCGCCATTTGCTAGGGTGTGTGGTCTTCTCGGAATGCAACCATATTCAATAGTATTGATCGATCGACGGTTTCAACTATTCAGATGGTGTGTGTTTTACTGCAAGACTTTAGGCAGGCACAATCCAATATGCAGGGTCTTCAAGTTGGCTGTGGTTTGGAGTGGCGGAGTCCGCCGGAAGGGGGTTTTGTTAAGGTGAATTTTGACGGGGCCACTTTCAAAAAACAGCAGTCATGTGGTGTAGGGGTCATCATTCGTGATCAGTGTGGTGAGCCGATAGCTGCCTTCTCGGAACAAATCCCGGCATGGTTGGAGGCCGATTATATTGAAGCCATTGCGGTTGTCAAGGCACTGGAGTTTGCAACAGAGTTAGGGCTAACCAATATTCTTTTGGAAGGTGATTCTCTGACTGTGGTGAAGGCTATCTAAGACGAGAGCAATCTATGTGTTTCTTTTGGTCATTTTTTAAAATGTGCCATTTCTTGTACCAAGCAATTCTTACATTTTCGTGTCTCGCATGTGAGGCGAAATGGCAACCTTATGGCTCATCACTTGGCCCAAATGGCAAAGGAAGCTCCAGACAAGCAGGTGTGGCTTGCTGAGGTCCCTACCAATTTGGTGTATATTTTGTTGATTGAAGTTCCTTTTCTGTAGGGGGGCCTTCCCTCTACCCTCTAAAAAAAAAAAAGTTAACGTATACACACAGTACAAGTTCGTTTAATATTTCATGTGGCAAAGTTGACATAAGTAGTATATTTTATTTTTTATTTTTAACGTAGAAATGCCAAACAGCTTACAGAGGGAAGTGAAGATCTAAATGAGCCTTCAGCAAGGGTTCCTAACCCAATCAAAGAGGGAGTAAACCCTTGGTTACAAACAAGAAGCTAGCCAGTCGGCCACTTGATTACCACCTCTTGAAATTCAATTCCGTTGTTTGGTTGAGAAATTTAAGAAGAAATTTACAAAAGAGAAAAAATAAGTAAAATATGAATAAAATATATTTACATTTACTTAATTTCACATATTTTTTTCTTTTGTAAATCCCCAAACCAAACACAATATTAAAGTTTTCGTTTGGAATGTAATTTTTTAATTTTTTTAATTATTTTAACTTGATTAAAAAAGTTTTGTGAAAGAATTTTTAATTTTTTTTTGTAGTTTTGTGATAAATAAAATGAAATCATTAGAGTTTGAATGTTACATTTTGTCTTATGAACTATTTGATTTATTTTTTTAGTGAATTAAATTAATCCCAACCTATTTTCCAAACGAAACCAAAATCTAACCAGTGGGTCACTTGACATAAGTAGTAAAAACTAAAAATATTAGAAGTATCAAAATTTTTACGAAATGTCTCGTATGAGTGTGAGTTTCACATTAATATAAGACATTTGGTAAAAATTTTGATATCTCTAACATTACTCAACTTAAATATTTTTTTCGTCTCAAAATATTAGTCATTTTTAGAGAATTTAACTTTTTTTTTAGTAATACAATCACATTGTTACACTTCAAAAGTATTAACTTTCCAAAACTACTTTTGACTTTTTTTTTTTTGGAACATGAATTGTTCTAATTAATGAATTTAAAAAAAAAAGTAAAATAAAAAATTTATATAATTTTAATCATTAATTTTTGAAAATAAATTAATATTTTAAAATAATAAAAAACGGAATAAGAGATTAATATTTTTAGACGGAGAAAGTATTATTTTAAACAATCCAATGAAATGTTACTTTCAATCTAATAATGATGTCTGTATTGGACTCCCATGTCCACTAATTGTTAAAAAGAAAAAATAAAAAGATAATACTATGCCTAGAGATTCAATTTAAAAAGCACGAAAGAAAGCAAGAGAGCTCTAACTTGTGTTCTCCAAAAATGGAGAGTGAAAACAGGGCATATAGAGTTCATTGTTTGATTCTACCATACCCATTACAAGGCCACATAAATCCCATGCTCCAATTCTCCAAACGTTTACAAAGCAAACAAATCAAAGTCACACTCGTTGCCACTCGCCACATGTTCAACACCACCATCTCCGAACAAGCAGTCCCTACAATTCCAGTCGAAACAATCTCCGATGGCTACGACCAAGGCATCATCAAAGTGAGTCCCGAAGTCTACTTGGAGAGATTTCGAGAAGTGGGTTTGCATACTCTGGCAGAGCTGATCGAGAAACTCCGTGGAACAGAGTACCCTGTCGATTGTATTGTTTACGGTTCATTCTTGCCTTGGGTTCTTGAGGTTGCTAAGAGGTTTGGGGTAGTTGGAGCTGTGTTTTTTACTCAATCTTGTGCTGTGCACAATATTTATTACCATGTTTATAAGGGTTTGTTGGATCTTCCTCTTGTTGCTGGGTCTCGGAGATCTTGTGTTGCTGGGTTGCCACCACTTGAGACTTCGGATTTGCCGTCTTTTCTCTCTGTTCCTGGATCGTATCTACCAGTTTTGGAATTGGTTGTGAATCAACTGTCGAACGTGGATAGAGTGGATTTTGTGCTGTGCAACACCTTTTACGAATTGGAGAAAGAGGTTGGTAATTCAGTCAAAATAAATCATATTTGAATATTATGTGTCGCATCACGTCATACCTGACAAACTGTTGAATTATATGAGAATTTCAAGATACCGAAATGTCATCCTCATTACATTTTGTCTAATTTGCAAATTTTATCAAGCAATTTGTTTCTTTCAATACTGCCCAAGTGGTGGATTGGATGGCAAAGTTTTTGCCATTGAGGACAATAGGACCAACCATACCATCAATGTTCTTGGACAAGAGACACCAAGATGATACAGAGTATGGTCTCAGCATCTTCAAGCCAAACACTGGCACCTGAATGAATTAGCTCGAGGAGAGACCAAATGGTTCGGTTGTCTATGTCTCCTTTGGGAGTTTAGCCGAACTTGGAGTCGATCAAATAGAAGAACTAGCTTGGGGCTTGGGAGACAGCAATTGCCATTTCTTGTGGGTGGTTAGGTCAAAAGAAGAGGCCAAGCTTCCAAAAGACTTTGTGATAGAGACCTCTGAGAAGGGCTTGGTGGTATCATGGTGTCCACACTTACAAGTTTTGGCACACAAAGCAGTTGGGTGTTTTGTGACACATTGTGGTTGGAACTCTACTTTGGAGGCATTGAGCTTGGGAGTTCCAATGGTGGCAATGTCGCAATGGACAGACCAAAGCACCAATGCCAAGTATGTCATGGATGTTTGAAGGATGGGACTCAGGGTTCGATGCAACGACAGGGGTATTGTTAGAAGAGAAGAGATTGAGCATTGTGTAAGGGAAGTCATGGAAGGGGAGAGAGGGAAAGAGATGAAGAGAAATGCAATCAAATGGAGTGAATTGGCAAAAGAGGCGGTTGGTGAAGGTGGCAGTTCAGATAGAAACATCCACGAGATTGTTGCCAAATTGGGCCACTCGACGGAGTAGTTATATGGTGATCTTGGTCCATATTAGGTAAACTATAGTTCCAAATAATTGTGGCCTACTATGAATCAAGATCAAAATTAACTAGGTAAGTCATTGAATAATTTTTATGCTCGTGAAGTTGTTTATAAATCATGGCTAAGCATTTTGTAGCCAATTCAACTTCTTTCTCTGATCCAATACATTCATAATTTCCAATACATTCATAATCATTAAATCATTGAAATTTTGAGATAAAATTCAACAGATATGGATGTTTTGGAATAGAGAATCGCATGAGCTAAATCATTACTCATAAATAAATTGCAATCCAATAATTATTGTTCTATATTTTGGTCTTTATTGTGTTTTTTGTAGTAATTTGGAAAAGGAACAATTAGATAGAAATGAATGCAAAGTTTTTCCAGATTGGGGGTTGAATTTGCCATAAATTGGGAGGTTGGGATACATCTTTCCAACCAACGCCATTGCTCTCTGGATTTCCAATTTTAACACGTGGTCATCTTATCTTGTCAGAGACTTATGAAATAGAATAATTTTAGATGTACCAATTAATATATTGACTAGTATGCTAACCGATGATGTGACATAATTTTAGAGGTTTTAGGTATTTGTAATTTGTATAATAGGCGGGATTAGTAATAATGACATAACACTAGTTGGTACACTAGTGTTTACATTAATTGGTGCATGTAGCACCTAAAATAAGCCTCAATATCATTCAATTGTATGAAAAAGACTTGAATGAATTTCACTTAGCAATAAATTGAATAAATAAATCACAATCAAAATGAAATTAAGGAAGTAATTTATGGGTAATATTACAAATCCAGTCTTATCAATTTAGAAATTATCCAAAAATGAATCTCCACCACACTTCACATGGACTCTATATCATATAAATTAATCTCTACCATACAATCACCCACTCAGGAAAATTCTGGATAAGTCTAGTTTCCCACAATTTATTTAGCTTATGATTAGAGAAAAAAACTTCATCCAAGGACTGGTTGGATTGTTCGGTCTGCCCCTTGTGGTCTTAGATTCAACAAGGTTTATGAGTCAGACCATTCAGTCTAACGGTAGAGCACATTATGAATCTTACTTTTGATAAATAATTCTGTTCATTTTTTGAGTTTTAGTATGTCCATCATCCATAAAAAGAAAAAAGAGTAAATTGGTGATAAATCCAATCTAAGAAGGTTGTAAGGTATTAGGTCTAATAAATCTTTCTGTTAGTGAGACATTCACCCTTTGTGAAATAGTTTGGTGAGAAATCCTTTTATTTGTTTTGAAGGACATTTTGTTTCCATTTTACTCCTTAATTTATTTATTGCATTTTTTATCTATTGACTTTCATTGACTATCTGTTCAAATCTTTTTCTTATCTATTCAAATTTTGCCCATCTATTTAAATTTTTGGACTATCTATTTAAATTTTTTTGACTACCTATTCAAAATTATATCTATCTGTTGAACTTTTTCCTTATCTGTTAAATTTTTTCCCTATTTGTTCAAATTTGTGGGTTTCTCTCTTTATTTAATCAATTGTGGGAGCCGAATTTTAAAGGAGGCATACTTTAACACAGGTATTGCCCGGCTCTATTTAGAACCCTAAGGATGCTGAATATAAAGGGTAGATGGGCCGAATAGGCACTGAGTTATGGAGTCGAGTAAATATGGGCATAATGAACGAAAAGTGGACCAGGCCCCGAGGCCTAGGGAACGAATATAAATAAAGGAATAGCAGACTGAGAAAGGTATGTGAGAATGATAGAGTTTAACTTACAATACAAGTAATCTAGAACGAGAGCCTGACTTGTTCGTCGGAGTGCTAATTCCGGCGCCCCCGACCGGAGTGTTTAATTCATTTTAGGTGGCTATCGGTGGAGAACGAGCGTCCCCCAGGATCAGAAGAGTATTTCCAAAAGCCACTATCCCCACAATTGGCGCCGTCGGTGAGAATACTCAAGCATATCCATGGCGGACGTGACGGAGGACCCTCCAATAGTCGCTGATGACACCACTGTAGACGCGCCCGCGTGGGGCCCTCGCTACAGTTCGGACTCGATTTGTGTCACGGTTCTTAATCTAAACCAAAGAGTCCAAATCCGGCAAATCATTTTGAGAAACAGATTTTTTGAAAAGAAGTACCAAACATGGACTACTTTTCCAGATACAGAGTCACCACCTAAATATTTTAAAATGGGGGAATTTAGGAAACCCTAACTCGGTGCCAAAGGCCATGTGTCCGTCATCACCAAAGTTGCCTCGGCTCGGGAACTTGGGTACGATCGGGGAAGGTCAGCTATGAGCACCCCCTCTCGCCCGGTCCGAAGACCGGCCTCTACTAACCATGATATCCGTTTGTTGGGAAGAGTTATGTGTTCTTATTCCATTTATTAGCCTAGAATTACTATGTTATGCGCACAGTACACAAGTATAGACTAGATTGCCTAATTTGGAAATAAGCATTGCATATCCGTTTGTCTTGAAAAACACTTTGGAATTTGCTACTCGCAAGTAGGCTAAAATACGGATTTCAACGGTGTTTTCCAACTCAGACAATCCAACCTCCACCCACAGGCAACCAAACAGTTTATCACATAAGCATCTAGCCACATGGTAAGCATGCTGTCATGAGCATTCCACGCATGCGATATGCTAAAGCATGAAAATACTTACATCGTACTCCGTGCCAAAACAATAATAGTTAGCCAACATGCATGGTCCTAGTTCATGTCAAATTGACTAATGCAAACACATACTGATGCAATTAGAGTAGGCTCGGCTAACCTAAACATGGCATGTAAATGCTGCACTTAACACGTATTCAATTTGGAATTGAATACAGATGCAGTTAGAATGATGCGCCGAGCCCGGTGCATGCAAGACAAATGGTATGATGCAAACATGCTGTCATACGGTATGCTAATTTAAACATGCCCTAGTCTACCATTGTAAGCGGGTAAATAAAAGGGAAGAAAGACGTGGGGTTGGAAGACATACACACACTCACGCACACTTATTACACAATTGCCCTCGCTCGGAGGGTCCAAATAAATATTACAGTCCGAATAATAAACACATGAATTATTACAGAATTTCTAATTAATTAACAGAATGAATGCAAAAAGAAGAAAGGTGGCCACAGCCTCTGCCTCGGGATGCGCGAATGATGCATGCTCGAACCCGTCTCGCCCGGAAAGTCCGTACCATGCCACTACTGCCTCTGTTTACACTGCCTGCTTCTTTGAAAATTGCCAAAGTTCTGGGACAGGTTCCCTGAACACTGTGGAACACCATCGGCTGGAGGGAATGTCCACCGGCCATTGAAAATATCCATCGGCTGTTGATGAATATATCGGCCCAGGAAGGATTGCCGATTGGCACTGAACACTGCCGGTCGGCAGAAAGTTCCTGCAGAATCTGGTTTTTGACAGCAACAAGGACAGACAGTGTATGGCATGGAATTTCAAGCAAGTGTATGCATGGCTACTCTCCCAATCATGTAACGGACTCGAGGGAGTACGGCCCTTAACCCTTGGGCTATCAATCGTGCATTTGATGCATGATAGCCTAAGGAGCCAAGGTTGCAATTTAATGTAAAAATGCATGCAACACACAAATGAGTACCAAGATCCTATCATGCCAAAGTCAAGGGCCTTGGTGACCGAGGGTTGAGGTGTGTTTTGTCACTCGAAGTACAAACGCGCCTCATCCCTCACACTTGGTTTGACACCCCAAACCAAGTAATGCAATGCATGTTATGCAAACATGGCTCAAAATGTAACATGATACTAAGATGCAAAACATGTCAAATGTGATGCAATCTATCATATTAAGTATGCAAAATGCTAGTCATATGAGATGCAAATGTGATGCAAACATGGACCAATATGCCATAAGGCTAGCATGGGACAACATGTAATGAACCAAATAAGCAACAAGCATATGATAAGCATGCAATGGTGGACTTAAACCATAAATAGCAGACCTCAACCTTGCCATAAACAGTGGCTAAAACGATATACAAGAGCACAAATGATGCATGCAAAGCATGCACACATCAAGGTCCATCACCTAAGCATGAAAGGGGACAACTCTAAGCATACTTAAAGGCGATATAAAAGGGCACTAAACCAACATGCTAGGCTCTGAAAATGAATAGAGGATGATGCCAAATCGAACAAATCATGCAAGTAAGGCATGCAACAATGACCACTACTTGAAGCCAATAAAGGGGGTCAAACCAAAGCTATGTCAACCAAACCTTAAAGGACCAAAATGGCCTAAAACAATCCCAAGGGACTCCAAAACAAGACTAAAGCATGCATAGATCATGGTCAAGACATGCCAAAGAATGAGTCCAAAACAAGGGCATTCAAGGCCACCAAAAGGGAGCATCACTCAATACTTATCCCAAGCAAACATGGCATGAATTTTCAATGCAAAACAGAGTTCTAGCATGCAAAAGGGGCCTTAAAACCCACTGATATGGCAGCCTAAATGCTAAACACATGGGCATGCACAATGACCATTTCCAAGGCATAAAAGGACAACCCTTCAAAGCATGAAAGAGATGATGAAGACAAACATACAAGCATGGATTAGGGATTGAAATATGCAGATACAGAGTCGCCACCTAAATATTTTATTTTTTATGATCTACCATGATGTCAAATGATGATAACACAGCTTAATGCTAGCATGTTTGGTGACCATACAACCAAGGCCTTACAAGCCAAAATGCAAAGCACCCTATCAACGCATGCCAAAACATGACAAATTAGTGGCCAATAGATTTTAATAGCCATGACAAAACATGGCCAAATACTTCAACAAGTTAAGTCAAAACAAGAGGATATGCTAGGCTAAACATATAGCACATTCTAGGCAAGATGGAGAATTTCAAAGCAAGTATAAAATGCATGCTAAGGGCCAACAAACCACCATTGGATAGAGATATAATAGTACCCAAAACACCAAAAAAACTTCTGAAATGGGACCAAAAATGATCAAGCATGCATGTTTGCCCTTTTAAGCCAAAACAAAGGTAAAAGAAGGACAAAGGGGAGAGGGGTGTCCCTCCCCTTTACAAGACTTCAAATCACTCCATCACCACTGAAAATCCACTGGATTTCAGTGGTGAAAAGAGCAATACACCAAAGGTCACCAAGGCTTAAAGAAAAGGCACCAAAAGAGGCCAAAAAAAGGCCTAAGAGGGGGAGTTCGACCCCAATGCCAAAACGACCTCAATGAGTGTCTTAAGCTTGAAGATACAAAGCTTTTTTTCAGTTAACACAAAGCCTAAAACAGAAAGAAAATAGGTCAAAAGCCAATGCAAGATTGGGAAAACTAAAGTAAAGTGATTACCCTTGAAGATCCTTTGAAGAACAGTTGGTCCAGCCACCCTCTATTGACCAAAACCAGTCCAAAACCTCAACAAACAACCCTCAAGTAGGCTCAAAGTTGAAGTAAGGTTTGTGGTAGTGTGTGTGTTAGTGCAAAACTAAGGTAAAAAATGCACTTTTAGGCCACAAAACACACACAAGGGAGGAGAGAGAGGGAAATATAGAGAGAGCGTGTGTTTTGTATATCTATAAGCTCTGGTTTTTCTCTCAAATTTGCCAACCAAGAAGAGGAAGGAGAGCTCTCCTCTTATAGAAGTCCCCTTGCAAAGCTTACAAAACAAGCTTGCTTAGAGGGAACATCCCTCCATACACGTGTATAGAGGGAACAGAGTGGGTAGCCAACATCACAGCTGGCACAAAATATCTACTAAAAGTAGATTGAACAGTAGTCGGCTGCTCAAAATTGCCATTTTGACAAAATGGACTGCCGACCGGCAACAAAGAATGCCGACCGGCAATAATACATTGCCGATGGCAACAAAACACCAGCCGGTGGCCTCTGGCCATGGCCGGTGGTGTGTGGGGATGCCTCACAAAGGCATTCCCTGCCCCTCCAAGGCAAAACACCAAGTGTTTGGTGCAAAACCCAGACACTAAAGAGTCGAGTTCGGAGATCCTGAGGCAAAGCGCGTAGCCGACACCTCCGGAACCCAAACGAACACAAACATGGATGATCACCGAGTGTTCAAACGGTGACGTCCAAGTCTTGAGGACGGTCAAAAATGGGGTGTCTATAGCCACAAAGATAGAAGACTTCACTCAACAAACACGCACGGACCGGAGCCTAACCCAGTAAGACGCGCTTTGAACTTCGGTTCACCTTCGACTCCAGAACACGAGGCAATGCAGGTGATCATGGAGCAGGCAAAGAAAAACGAGCAGCCGGCTGGTGTAGACACCCCATTTTTGACCGACCTTTAAGAACTCAGACGTCATCGATTAAGCGCTCGGTGATTTGCGCATGTTGTGCTCGTTCTGAGGTTACAGAGTCTCGGCTGAGAGCCTTGCCTCCGGACTTCGCGGACTCTTTTGTGCTTTGCCTCGGTTGCGAACCAGGTTCTGTTTTCTCTTCCCGAAGGGAGAGAGAGGTCTCGTAGACCATCTCTCAGTGCGCGCTAGGCTACTTTTCGTGGTCGTAGACCATTGTTCCCATTTGGAGACCAGTTTCCAGTTTTCTGAGCCGTCGGCCGTGCGCCTCGGTTCGGCACTGGCTTAACTTCTCCGTTTGCTCCAATTTTTGGCAGACACCTTGTTTTCCTCTCTCTAGAGGGACACTGTGGCCTGGGAGAAGGTGGTCGCACGCCACTTTCGATGCTTAACAATCAGTTTTCGAGGCCTCCGGCCGCGCGTTTTGGCCCCCGAACCCTCGTTTTGCATCTGTCTTGGTTCATTTTTGGCATGGCCCTTTTTTCATTGTTTGGAAGGTGGTACTAGGGGTAGGAGACCACTTTTCTCCTTGGAGACCACTTTTCCCCGAATCGGCCAGTTTTCTTGTCAGGTAGCTGGTCTCCCTCACTTTTGGGCCATAATTGCTGGTTCTCCTACCCACACCACTAGCTTGCACTCACTTAGGAGACCACCAATCAGGGCTGCCAACCACTTTTTTTACTCACTTGAACCTTTTCGAAATGGTCGGTCCGACCACACTTAACTAGTCGGCCAGCTTTCCCCATTTTCTGTCTCTGTGAGTGTGTGCCAGCTGTGCCAGCTGGAAGGCACAGACTGCATTTATGGAGGATTGGCAACCTTGTTTTTGGCTTCTTTAAAGAAGCTTGGCCCTTTGCTCTAAGCTTCTAAGAAAAGCTTGAACCTTTTTAGCTTCTTGAAGAAGCTTGACCCTTTGGCTCAAGCTTCCCCGAGAAGCTTGACCCTTTTGGCTATAGCTTCCTCAAGAAGCTTGGACCTTTACACAAGCTTCTTGAAGAAGCTTGGGCCATTTATTCCTCTATAAGAGAGACCTCTCCCCTCATTTGCAAAGGTTCTAAAAAAATTTTGTTAAGGCATATACATACACCCCTCTCTATCTCTCTATTTCAAGCTCCAAAGTCCCTTGTTTCTTGCACTTTTACACTACACCTCTTAGCCTAACACCTCCAACACCAACCCTAAGCTTCTTGGAAGGTCTTGAGAGGTCCTAAGGTCTGAGTTTTGGCCTCAAAGCTGCTGGAGTTGCTGAGCTTCAGGGTAACACTTCTTTCCCTCTTTTGGCCTTTATTTTCCTTCATCTTTAGCTATACTTGAAAGCATATTTGGGCTTTGTCATAAACTAAAAAAAGTCTTATCTTTAGGTCCTTTACATGTTTGTTTAAAGGTCATTTTTTCTGTTGGGGGTCATCTACCCCCTTGCATGCTTGTTTTCACCATTTTTAACCCATGCACTTAGACCTTTGCATTGAGTTTTTGTTTGAACTTCTAGCCACCCAAAATCCAGTAGATTTTCAGTGGCTAGCATACTATTTTGAGAGTCAAAATCAGAGAGGGGTGACCGTCTCACCCCTTGTTTTGTTTTCTAGCATATTTGGCCTAACAAGGGAGCCCATGGGTGCATTGCTTCCAAGCCATGTTTCAGGCCATATTTGGTGAGTTTTAGGATTGCACGAGCTCTATCTAGAGCTGTTTTGTTCCATATTAGGTGTCTCTTGCATGTGTAGAATAACCCTCTTCATAGCATAATAAAAGGAGCCTATATTACATGCTTCCTAACCTCATTTTAGGCCCTTTTCAACTGAGTTTTAGGGCCTAAATAACCTCTGTCCAAAGTTGGTTTTGTCATATTGGGTGTCCATCTTTGCATGTGTAGAACACCCTCTTCATGGCCTATCAAAGGGGCATCTCATTCTTGCATGCATAGGCCATGTTTCAGTGAGTTTTTGGGCTTTATTTGGCATGTCATACCTCTAAATTTTGCTGGTTTAGTGGCCTCTTGAATGGTTAATATACTTGTAGTGTAAACCTCCTCACTAGCTTGTATTGCATATTGTTTTGGCCCTTTATTCTAGCACTTTTTGGCCATGCCTTAACCTGATTTTGTGCATGTTTGGGACTGCCTTAGCTCATTTTTGTGCCTCATGGTCGAATGATGCATGCTTATGCATGGTTGTAGTTCAATATCCATGCCTACGCTTGAGTTTTGTAGCCTCTTGCATGCTTGAATAGAGGTGTTTGCATGTCTTGGCATCATTGTGTATGTTATTTCAGACCTCATTCTTGTGCCATGTTCCATGTTTTTCCACTCCTTAAGTGCATTTGAGAGTTATGCTTTGCTTGCCTCATTTTTGGACCATTGCATGAGCTTCATTTCCATGCTTTTTGACCACCATTTAGTCCATATTTGCTACTGTTTTGGTCGGCATAGGGACTGTTTGGGGGTGGTTTTGGTCATTTGAGCATCACTTTGCATACCCCTAGTGTAATCCACTTCCACTAGTTTCGGTATTTGGGCCACCTAGCATGCATTGTGTGAGGTGTTTTGCATGATTTGGGACCCTTTCGTATGTCATTTCAGAGTCGGAAAATGTGTTGTTGTATGCTATATTACATGGTTTCCATGCCTTGGTAGAGTTGCACTTGGTGCCTTAGTTTTGGTCCCTTGTATTTGGGCATGTTTGCATGAGTGTTGTTGCTTCATTTCACCATGTTTGGCATTGATTTAGGTGTGGCTGAGGCTCACCAATCTTGTTTAAGTCCATCTTGCATTGTATATGACATTTAGTCCATGTTGTTGCATGATTGACCATTGCATTGTGTTATGCCTTGGATCATTTTTTGTTAGTCTCTATGTGTGCATTGCGTATGCCATATTATGTCATGTGCGTTGAGTATGCATTGATTAGTTCATAGCATTGCGCATGCTAGTTGCACCTTTGCGTATCACTCCTTGCATGCTTACGTGTCTTAGTTGCATGTCCTTTAGGATTGCATGCTAAGTTGTTGCATTGTGTTTGCATGCCATGCCATTCTAGTTGTTGCATAGTGTTTGGCCAAACACGAGAAACGAGGAACGTTTCGTACTCCAAGTGACAAAACGTGCCTTGATTCTTGGTTGCCGACACTCCGGACTAACCATGGTGGAGTTTTTGGCCTTATTGTGTTAATTTGTGCGATCATTTTACATCAAGTCGTGCAATCCGACTCCTCGGCCATCATGCATCGAGATGCGTGATTGGTGGCCCGAGGGTCGAGGACTACACTCCCTTGAACTTGTACAATGATGGGAGAATGAATCGTGCACACATTTGTTAAAATACC